>SJYA01000194.1:2072552-2165063 GCA_006410615.1 Neotragus moschatus
AGCTACCTACCCAGGTTTCTCTGGGCAGGGAGGAGAATAAAGTGATTTCTTGGACCCAGCTGCTAGCTATAAGGCTACTAGCTGTGACAGGTTCTTTTCTCCTGGTTCCACCAGAGAGGCCTCGTTTCTCTGGGCAAAGGAGGAAAGTCTCTGGCCCTTAGGGTCAATTGAGGTTTCTCCAGTTGGGCCACCTGCTTACTGGGTCCTCCCATCCACATCAGCATCTCTCCATAGAAAAGCGGAATCTCTGATTCAGCAGGGAAGGCGGATGCTTCCCCTGGTCACTTATTTTTGACAGGACTCCCAGTAGGTCCCCCTTCCCTGAGGTTGTAAGAGGGGCTTCCACTAGAACCAGGGGAAAGAACAAGCTACTAGACTACTGTCTGTTGCCAGATGGGAAGTCAGAAAAGACGAGGTCTGCGTGGCTGCCTTCTGCTGGTTGGGGGATGCAAGATGCCCTGCCTCTGTGTTGTCATCTGGTCCTGGGTTCCCAAACCAGCTCACTTTCTTCTTAGCACTCTTCAGATTTCTTCTTTATCTCTTATAACATTTCTAGGATTTATAAAGTTGTGTTTAGTGAGGAGGAGCAGAGGAAAAGAGGTCTGTCAGCTTGTCCAGACCAGAAGTCTCTCAGTTACTGAATTATCTATTAAAATTTTAATTTTTTTCTATTTTGCCAATTTAGACTCAGTTATATTATGGATATTAAAATACTCTCAAAGAAACATTTTCCCGGTGCAAGCATTTAACCAGTTTTCTCCAATATGTAATTAATGAGAAAAATGGGTGGAGAAAAAATAGATGTCAATACAAAAGGATCTAAAATGAGCTTAAGGCCATACACATAAAGATACTGTTGAGGAACACACATGTATCCACATACACTTCATCTTAGGACATCTCCTTGTGGTCTGTTGGAGGAGAGTCTCTACATGAAGCACAAATGGATTCATGAAGACACCAGAGGGGGCTAAGGAAAATGAGAGAGATGTAGGGCCTGTTACAGAGAGGCACAGATCCTTCCTCCTGGGGCACTGACTGGCAAAAACTGTCTGTATGCCTTCACTTGGGGAATCCCCACCCTGCAAGGCTAAATGGTGCCAAGAGAAAGGTGGCTCTTCTCTGAGCTTTAGTCGGGGAAAGCTTAATTTCAAGTGCATCAAAATAGATATCTAGGACAGAATCCTCAAGCCGGTACCTTTCACTTATTTATTTATGTACTGTGCTCTTCCCCAAAAGCATTTAAAGTGATTTTAATGGATACATAGTATATAAAAGAAATATACAGATACAGGCCAAAAAAAAAAAAAGAAAACAAAGGAAAGGAATAAAACTGGTGCAAAAGTGCTTCTCTGTGACTTTGTACACTTGGAATAAATAGCCTGTGAGAGGACCCATTGCTAGAACATTTCCTGTGCCATCTCTGGGTGAACCCTCAAAGGCACTCAGGACTAGTCTTGGGGGCAGTAAAGTGGACTCATAACATGAAGGGATCCTCTAGATATGCTATGGAGGGAGACAGGGTTCCTTGGAAATTTCCCTATCGTGCTCCATAGATTTCTTGCTCTGAGACATGTTTGATTTCCTCTTAAAGATTCCTGAGTTCTCACCTTGAGAATGGCCACAGTCTGAGCAATGTGACCCAGTTGAAGACTCAGGTTACTAAGTTCCTGAGGGATCACATCCCAGTTAGGATTCATTACAAGTCTGACTACCTGAATATGCAGTGTGTACCAAGGTTAAAACAACAGTCATTAACTCCTCAAACTTTGTTTATAAAATTCTTCCATCTGATTCTCAGAATCTAAGCCAAAGATGTTAGATACAAACTTGCGGTGTCCATCTCAAGCCAACTGGACATCTAGGTGATGCTGCTGACACACAGGAGCTGAGAAATCGCCACAGAAGCAGTGTTGTGACCGGTGACTAAATGACCACACTCCTTCCACTATGGGAGCTCTCTCTCTCCTGGGGAATATAAGAACACAAAAATCCAGTCAGCTGTGCTCTATTGTCTATGTATACAATACACAAGCGGGCTTGACTCGGGTGCAAATCCTCAGTGAGTGTTGGCTGCTGGGACAGCAGCTCTTAATCTAAAACATTACTTCTGGACTCTGTGAAGCCAGTTTCTCCCCCTGGCTTTGGTTTCTTGCTTTTCCTACCTTTCTGAGCCTCCCTCAACCACCTTTAACTTCTGAAAACTTCTCATTCACTCTGCCTCTTACTGATTTTTGACATCTTTAAATCTGTTGAAAAAAAGATACCCTGTTCATTCATCAGCACCTCTCTCTATCATTTGTTCATGAAGACATGGCCCAGTTTTCTTTTCTCTGAACCATTTGTTCTCAGCTCTGCCTAAAAAGGTCAGTTTCATACCATGGTATTTCTCTCAAGTTATTTTTTCAGATCACTAATTACCTCTTGCTGACCAAACTCAGTGACTTTTCTTCAGAAGTTATTCCACTTATCTTTTGGTTTTTTCATCTTGTGCTACGAGGGCTTCAGAGAGCATGGTTTTCATTTCTCATATTTCTCTATGTACTGGAGACTATTTTTATTCTAGTTTTGAATATCTACAGCTGTCATCAACGAATATGACCTTTCTTGTTGGAATGGCAAGGTATCTGTCTCAAAACATACTGTTCAAAATGTACATGTATGTACTACATCATGTTGCTTCAAAAATTTTGTATGTTTCCATTTTATCAAGAAAGTTTTAGGGGACATAGTTTCTAATCAAAATGATGTGAGATGGGAGAGAGTGGCCAAACTGGCAAAGTAGAAAGGCCCTGAGTTCACCTCTTCTCATCAGCATACCAAAGTTACAACTATTTCCAGAATAACCATCGATAAGAAAAAAATCTAGAACCTATAAGAAAATACCTCCTGGAACCAAACACATAAAGAACTACAGTGAGACAGGTAGGAGGGGCAGACGTGCAATATAATCAAATCCCATACCCCCCTGGGTGAGTGACCCACAAACTGGAGAATAGTTATACTGCAGTTGTTCTTCCACAGGAGTGAGTGTTCTGAGCCCCATGCCAGGCTCCCCGGCCTGGGGATCAGCCATCAGGAAAATCAGCCACTAGAGCATCTGCATATTTAATATTCTTAATAAGTATTTTGTAAAAAGCTACGGTAAAGTTGCACCTGCTGAAAGCCTGAGGGCCTTCCCAGTGGTCCAGTGGTTGAGAAGCCACCCGCCAATGCAGGGGATGTGGGTTCAATCCCTGGTCTGGGACGATCCCACATGCAACGGGGCAAGTAAGCCACTATTACTGAGCCTGTGTTCTAGAGCCCCCCCACGTGCTGCAACTACTGAGCCCATGTACCCTAGAGCCAGTGCTCCACAACAAGAGAAGCCATGAGAAGCTGATGCACCACAATAGAGTAGCACCTGCTCACTGCAACTAGAGAAAGCCCGGCACAGGACCCGAGAGCCAGCATGGCCACAAATCTTTCTCAAAAAAATCTTAAGAAAATAGTGATACATTTTTATCAACCTGAGTAGAGAAACTTCAAGTTATATATAATTAAAGATCACCATCTAGTGGCCCAAATATATTATAACTTCTAAAATTAGCCACAAGCTCCAAAGACTTTAAAGGTTAGAAGGTGTTTTGAAAGCCTCCAGTCCTATCAAGGAGAGAAGCAAAGAATGAAATTTTGGCCCCATTAAAGGCAATCAAGGGGCTTTCCGTGGTAGCTCAAAAAGAACCCACTTGCTAGTGTAGGGGACACAGATTCAATCCCTGGTTGAGGAAGATCCCCTGGAGAAGGAAATGGCAACCCATTCCAGTATTCTTGCCTGGGAAATCCCATGGATAAGAGAGCCTGGTGGGCTATAGTTCATGGGGTCACAAAAGAGTTGGATACAACATACTAAATAACAACAACAACAAAGGCATTCAAAATTCAAGTTACAAACAAAACAGTGCCCTCCAAACCAATCACCCTTCTAAGTCAAGCTTTGGTCCTAGGCCTCTGGTCATTCAGAATATGAGTGGACAGTTGAATGTGATAAATTGAAATGAAAACTCTTTTGGAGATAAGCTCAGAGAAATCCAAAATAATGAAGGCCTTTAGAATTATCTTGAGTGACTTTTCCTCTCACAAGCAACTTTACAGTTGAAAATTTGGTTTGCTTGTGATAGAATGATTTTGTGTACACCCTGACGAAAGGTGTACTATAAAGGAAGCTATACTACTTTCAGAAAATCAGGAAGAAATAAAAGTCACAAGAAAACATTGCCCCACAGATTTTCTTCTAATTAGGCAGCATGAGTTGAAAAGAGCACAGGCTTGAGAGTTAAAGGGCTTTGTTCAAATTTTGGTTTTACTCCCTTTTGGCTGTGTGACCTTGAGCATGTTACTTAACCTCACTAAGCCTCACAGGGCAGTTGCAAGGATTAAGTGAAATAAGACTTAGAAATGGCTTATCCCAATATCCAGAACATAACTGATACCCCACTTTACCCTTCTTTCACTTACAAGAAACTATATAATTTAGAAGAAAATAAAGGAAAATTTAAATTTCTCCTTTAACTTAGAAGAAAATAGGATTTGGGTTTGAAGCTGGCTTTTAATTTTTTCTCTGTTACAGTGAAGATAAGAGACCATCTAGTAACCATATGGCCAAAGTAACAGTGATTGTCTTGACTCTGATTTTGTATTTTCTTTCAGGATGTAATTTTCTTACTGGTAACATGAAAGAGTTGTATCTACTGTCAATGAACAGGGTGTTGAAAGGATTAAATGAAACACTGCATAAATGTCCATAGCTCAGTGCCACTTAGTTCCATAAGTTTCATTATTACTCTTTGCCTCTCTCATGGGACATCTGTGAGAAGATAATTGCCATCGATTATTTCAGAAATGCCTGTGGGCCTTCACTATCTTCCTCACAAATCACTTTCATCAAGGTTCTTCCCTAGAAACACCAGCACTGAGGTGCTCACAAGGTGCCTGTTTCTTTGCACACACTACTCAGATGACTGATTTTAAAACAAGGCACAGCAGAACCTGCATTTCCAAATGAGAGTTGTATCAAAGTGCATGAGATTAAAATTCTTATTCTTCTAATATCCCTCTACTCTGAGAACCTCCCTCACAACCTGCTCCGTATCCCTTTATCTCAGCAGAAACAAAACAGAAAAAGGATTTTGAATGAATAAAGAAACAGACTTTTGTGGGTAGCTCGTAAGTTGGTTCTGAAGGCAATTCATGAATATTTCTGAGCAACAACCAGCATAATTTGCAAAGAGACAACATAGAAGGAATACTATCACTGAGGTATATTAATTATAAAATGACTTTTTAAAGTCACATCTTACAGTGGAAAAGGGTCTATATTCAGAGGCATTAAAAAGCCTACTTCCCTTTGTGCCCCTTTCAGGCTCGAACATTGGCACCTTGCCTGTTCACAGAATCCGAAAGTTTTGACCCATATTTGGGATATCAGGGTTTTTTGTTTTGTTCTGGGTCTGTTTCTAAATCATTGTAATGATACTTTCCAGAGGGGTCTCAAAGGGCTGCATCCTCAAATACAACAGGCCCTTGCACACTGTCAGGCCCACTGTTCTAATTTGGGGAATGGAAATTGTTGCTAAGTAAAGCAAGGCAGCTATGACAAGAAGTAAACATTTAGCCTGAAGGCCTGCCCTGGAGTCCTAGCTCCACTACGCACAAGGTACTTAATTATTTTGAGCCTAGTTTCCTCCCTGTGAAATGGGGGGGACCCTGCCCGACTGGCCTCAGGGAACTGTAATGGGTGGAGCGGGGCTGGGGGGCGAGAAGCCCCTCCTGAAGCATCAAGCTTGCCCTGAGTGCTCACAGTTCCTTCCAACTCTACAAGATGTGTCTCATGGAGCCCAGAGGGTGAGCGGTGCAAAACAGGGACCAGGGGCCCTCCATGGAGGCATACGAGGTGGCCTGTGTCAGCCTGGATGCAGAGTCCTTACTGCCCACTCCCGACCCTCAGCAGGAAGCCCCAGGCTCACCAAGCGCCTCTTCACACTCCCTTTTTTCTTGCCATTCTTGCCTGAGCTGACATCCAGTGAGCGGTAGCTGGGTGGCTTCTCCTCAGGCCAGTTTGGGGAGCACGAGCGATGATGGCGGCGGGTCCCCCAGCTCTGGGGCTGCCTCTCCTTCTCCTCCTCGGAGCTCCAGGAACTGAGGCCAGAGGGCAGGGGAGGGGAGTAGCTGCGGGGCCTGCGCCTCTGGTGCCCCTGAGCGCTTTCCTGGGGGCTGGGCCTGCGGGGATCTCTCTCTGGGTAGCGACTCCGGAGAGGGGGGCGGTGGGGCCGCCAGTGGGCCTCACTGGATGAGGGGCCATCGCTGTCGCTGAGGCTGTCCCTGTCCGACCAGGGCCTGGGTGACCAGCGATGCCTGGAGCTGCGGTGCCTCCCACGCCTCAGTCGGTCCAGTTCCCTTTGCTCCACCTCCCAGCACTGAGCCTCAGGATCCCGGAGCTCCTGGTGGAAATCAGAGTAGCGGTGCTGCCTTCTCCCCTCCCTCAGATCCCAGGGTCTGGGGGGAGATGGCTGTGCTGGGAGCCATTGCTGGCGGGAGGAGCTGCTGGTCCTCCGTGAAGCTGGCAGGTCTCTGACCAGGGGAGGCAGGTGGATGACTCTGCGTTCCACAACCTCAGAGCCCAGGGAGGACAGGATGCTGCAGGGGTGGCCAGATATGGCCTGGAGGTCAGGCGGCAGAGGCTGGGCTGGGTTGAGGTTCCGCAGCTCCTTCTCCAAATACTCGAGGACACCATTGGGGATGGGAGGGTGAGCGATCGCCTGGGTCACTGGCACCTCAGGGAGGCTGGATCGCAGGGACAAATCTGAGTGAAAACAAGAATAGGAACATGCAGAACTGCTCGTCCAAAACACACTCCTCAGAATCAGGGCCCCCAAGTGCCGCCTTATTTAGCATGAATCCTCACCTTCCCGTCCTCCATCACGGTTTGGTCATGAAGGCCCCAATGCAGCCCATGCTCCTACCCTTGCCCTCTACCCTCTCCCACCCCAAATCTCTGGCAGGGTTTACCTCGCTGCAGCAGTGGGTTCATTGGATAAGATGAAAACTGGGAGCTCCTGTCCGCCCCCCAGTACAGGGGTTTTTCCATCATCTGAGAGCCTAGGGCCTGAGCCTGCTTCGTGTAGCGGTGGCGGGCCAGGGCTGCAGGGGAAAAGGGAGAAACGCAGACCCTGAGCCAGGGCAAGGCCCACACGTCCCACTTCATTTCTCTCCACCCAGCAGCCTTGCCAAGAGGCCACTTTCTCTCCTTGAAGTTTACTGTGTCCTCTCTTATATGGGTGGAAGAGTTAAGGGAAGTAGTGAATCCACTGTTCCTCTGTCAAAACTCTGGGAATAAATTCCCTGGCAAGACTGCAGTTCCTGAACCCTAGGAAATATCCTCCTGAAACTTGACTTCCTAGTCTTGGAATCATTTTATCGTCCTGCCAATTTCCAAGGTCACCTAAGATGTATAGGTAGAAATGTAGATCTTAGCAGGCAGTGAAATCTCAGGCTATAGGCCAAATATAGAAGGCACAGATGCAAAGGGCTTCAGGAGGTGGTAAGTCAGGGGCTTCTGGGGAGGATCACCTGCTCAGAGTGGAAGAAAAGGACACAGATGCTGAGGTCAATGGGCAGAATTACTGGTAAAGGGAAAGGGACTGATGAATGTTTCCAGCTGGTAATGCCAGCCCTGGGTGGGAGAAAACCTCGGGGAAGAAGGCAGAGAATGCAAAAACCTGAAGAAGATCCTTTCTATGCTTCTCCTCACTTTATTAAATGTTGGGGTTTTCCCTAAGTAAGGGGAATCTCTAATGGGTGGGGTAGAGGCAGAGAAGAGAGAAGGGAAATACCATTTCCTTTCAGGGCAAAGAAAATAGTATTTAAAAAAGCAGCCCAAGCGTCCATAGAAATGTTTCTCCAGTCCCCTCTGCAGCTGATCTGAAGCACACAACCCACAGCACATACAAATTAAAAACAAATGCATTTAGTTGTTTTGCTCATGTGATTCTATTTTGTGACTGAGTGCACATGTCTCCCAAGGTCCCTGTGTATACATGCATGTAGAACAGTACCATGTCTATCCACTGTGTGCTTAAGTGCAGGAAGTGCCCACTTTAGGCCCTCAGCATAGTACTCTCACCTCTTCCTGGGTTCTCCAACCTTCTGAATGCCCCTAAAGCTACAGAGCTCTGCCAGAGCTTCCTCTTACCATAGTAGGAGGAGGCAAAAGACAGGCATTCTGAACCCAGCATAGGGTGGGGGATTTGCTGAGGCCAGCAGATAAGGGTCATCTGGAAGGCTATCCAATGGCTCCAGTATAAAACCAACTTCCAACACAACAAGAAGTGGTTGTAGCCAAGCTCCCAGACCTGTGTGGAGCTCTGGCCCTGATGGTGAGTCACAGCCCAGCCTGGAGGAAGTCAGATGCAAGCTTAGAGCACCTCACCCACCTGTCACACCTTCATGCCTGAGGACAGCACACCAAACTCTCTGAAGACAAGTTCACCTACTCAGCACTTTCCTCTCCCTCTTGCTAACACGTGCCTCCCCCAGTTCCGTATAACATGCCACCTTCAGCACATACAATGCCCTCCTTAATATGGGCCAGTCACTTTACCTGAGTTAACTAATCCTCAGAGAAATCTCTTAAATGTGAGCATCAGATAAAGTTAGAGAGGTTACCTTCCCAGCCCAATGTCCCACAGCTGGTGACTGACCAGTAGAGGCAGTGTGTGACCCTGTGTCTGTCTGTCAAGCCTCTACCCTTTCTGCCAAACCAGAGTCCACAAACTCCTTTATGTGATAAGGCAAAAAAAAAAAAAAAAACAACCCTTTCCCAGCAATACTTTCTCACATTATTTTCTCTCCTCAGCACCACACCTTTCAAAACTTACTCCAGACTAATCTTGCTTCCAGGGCCTCAGGACATCTGATCCCTTTGGGAACAACCTTCACTGCCCCCTACCCCTCTTAACTGAATCTTGATCTTCTCCCGATGGTACTGTTCCCTCTTTGGGCCACTTCCTTTTTCAGCTCCTCCAATTCAATAGGAGGGAAAAGGAGAGTTGGGCTTCTCTTCTTGCTCTCCAAATTACTTCTTAATTAATGGGACCCTTTGCAGAGATGACTTCCTAGAGACTTTCCTGGATCTTCCATCAGGCTTCCTGTCAAATTTTCATACATTCCCAAGATTAACCCACCTGCTTCCTTCTTAACTGCCACCACCTCATTCTAGGATCCCTCCCTTCCCTAATGCAGTGGAGTGAAAAAATATAGTCTCTGAGTTTCTACCTTGCCCTCCCGTCCCTAAAAAAATAGCTCGATGGGGAAGTCTAGACTATCAGGCTTTCTGTTGCTCACCTAATGGCGAATCAAGCAATAAAATAAGAAACATGGAGAAATTAGCAAAGTCTTAAATGATTCCTAATAAGTTATCTCTGAACCTCAGTGGTGTAAAATCTGTCTTGGTCACCTTTAATGAGATAGTTAAATAGACTCCTGGCTCTCACTCCCAGACTGGCCTTCAGTCAAATACAATGTGAGAAAATCCATGTTTTCAACAAGCTCCTTGACTTTAAGGCAGGAGTTGGAGTTGACTATTGTGGATTCTCAACAACTCTCAACAACGGTCTGAGAATTATGGTCCTCAGGGACAGGTTTCCATAAACACAGGCTTTAAAAGTCACAGGGACTTCAACTGGAATCCCAGCATGTAGTAGCTGTGTAATTTCGATTGAGTCTCCACAGTAATGTTAGCTCAACATCCTCATTTCTGAGCTGGGGATAATAAGTAGTGAAGTGGAAGTGTTAGCTACTCAGTCATGTCTGACTGATTTGTGACCCCATGGACTGTAGCCTGATAGGCAACTCTGTCTATGGAAATCTCCAGGCAAGAATACTGGAGTGGGTTGCCATTTCCTCCTCCAGGGGATCTTCCTGACCCAGTGATCCAACTCAGGTCTCTTGCAGTGCAGGCAGATTCTTTACTATCTGAGCCACCAGGGAAGCCCCAGGGATAATAATACCTATTTCATAAAGTTGTTGCAGTTAAATGAGGTAATACATATGACATGCCTAATACTGGCAAATATTCAATGGGTAGTGGCTCATGTTGTTACAACAAATGGTTAATATAAGTCACTACTTTCACCTTAGATCCCATAGAAGACAAAAAGTACACATTTAGAGACTAAATCATCAAAAGCATAATCACTTTCATTTCTGAGGAAAACCCAGGGCATGTGCTTTAAGATCACCCTTTGTGACAGAAATAATGCTCAACACCTCCCTTCCACCAGAGACCTGCAGCCGGAATCTTCTCTGTGAATCACCCACGGTGCCTGAATCACCCTGAGGACCTCCAACTTCTTTCCATTCCTTACCACCCTGTCTCCACTCTTACAGAGTGTTCTTCACCCTCCCTGACCCATAGGTCATACAGTCCTTTTTCTTTTTTTATATATACTGGCAGTATACATAGTATACTGATTTGACTGGCAGTTCTTCCAGGGACATCCTCAGAAGCGTCCTAGAATCTCACACCCCTTGAACCTTGCTATTTCAGCTTTCAGGATCAACCAGTCCATGCTTCCTGGGCCCATGACGGCTCCACTGTCAAGCAACCAATCTCAAATAGCCCTTTTTCCAATATGCGTAGATCTCCTTGACTGATTCAGCAACCCTGCTTCCCTCCTCCAGAGCGGCAGTTTAAACATTCCCCACTTCTGATGTCTTCCCCGCAGTATGAACTTTCAGCTGATGACATGTCTTTGTTAAGGAAGAGGAACCAGTCCCGGACATGGAATCGAGAGACCTAGGACTAGTCCAAGGCTTACCACTAACAAACTGTGTGTAATTGTGGAAATCTCTGTCTAGGCCCCACTTCCCTCAGCTGAAGTGGGGTTACTAAACTTTGGTGTCATTTTTGTTTTACTCCTCCCTGGTCTTCTCACTGGAAAGTGGGAGCAGGTTGTGGGGGTGGGCTGTGGTCACAGAAGCTCAAGAAATCACTGACATCAATCTTGAAGCTGCCTTTTATGTCTAGAATTTTGATCTGCTGAAATCGAGATAGGCTGGTGTCAACTCACTCCCCCAGCTTCTTCCCTTACACTTTAATCATATTCCTTGCGTTAACAACTTCCTCTCTCCCCCCAGAGGGCAGGCTTCTCCTTCCCTCTCTTACAGTGAAAGGTAGTCCTTTCACTGTAAGCCTGATGTCACTCCCACTGATTCCATCCCTCTTCAGTCACTGCCTCACTTCACAATGCTTCCTTTCTTTCTTTCTTTCTACTGGCCTTGGTTCTCCATCTACAAGTATGCTTCAGTTCAGTCGCTCAGTCATGTCCAACTCTTTGCAACCCTATGAATTGTAGCAAACCAGTCCTCTCTGTCCATCACCAACTCCCAGAGTTTACTCAAACTCATGTCCATCAAGTCGGTGATGCCATCCAGCCATCTCATCCTCTGTCATCCCCTTCTCCTTCTGCCCCCAATCCCTCCTAGCATCAGGGTCTTTTCCAATGAGTCAACTCTTTGCATGAGGTGGCCAAAGTATTGGAGTTTCAGCTTTAGCATCATTCCTTCCAAAGAACACCCAGGACTGCTTTCCTTTAGGATGGACTGGTTGGGGTCTCCTAGCAGTCCAAGAGACTCTCAAGAGTCATCTCCAACACCACAGTTCAAAAGCATCAATTCTTCAACGCTCAGCTTTCTTCACAATCCAACTCTCACAACTATGACCACTGGAAAAACCATAGCTTTGCTTAGGGTTACCTTATTTAAAAAAAAAAAAAATCCACAATCACATCCACCCTCTTCCCCATCCAAGAGCTTAACTTGACAAGTCCTGCCCCCTCCATGTAATCTCCTCTTGTCACCAAATTTCTCAGGACAGACTCCCCAGGTGACTCACTTTGAAAGTGACCTCATCTGCTCAAGTTCAAGGATCTTTCTTTGTGGCCCACATTTCCTTATCTCACCAGTTCTTCTAAATGAAATGTAACCACTTGGGAGAAACCACTTTCTCCCAGAACCTGTTAATCAGCTTATGGACAGTGGTCACATTTATCGCTGGTGTGCTGACTGTGTCCCTAGCCCCTGCCTGTTTTGAGTGCCCCACAGACTTAGGGATTCCGAGAAAGTATCCTGGGAGTTTCTCTCTTCTCAGTCTGCATATTACTGCACCGGGAGCAGTGACTCCTACATGACCTCCTTCCCAGAGGAGGGATAGAAAGGCAAGGAGCTCCATGGCCCAGTATCGAGTTCTCTACTATTTCTTGTCTCTTTAAGGAGCTTATTGGCATCTGAGCCAATCCCATAGCTATCGACACAGACAGAGGCTGTGGTAGCCTCTGTTGTGGGAAATTCACGTACTGTAAGTCAGATGAGAACAAACGCAACGCTGCATTGTGTCTGCTACTTACCTTGTGTGACTCCTCTGACCTTCAGTCTCCTCATTGTTAAATAACAATGATACCCGCCTTCTAGGGTTGTGAGGATTCAAAAGGGAAAGATATACAAAGGCCCCACACACCAGACATCCAATAAAAGTTAGTTCTCTTTTCCTGTAAGACAGCCATCTCAGAACACAGGCCTGAAACCAGACTCAGACCATTGACCTTCTTGACATTATAGACTAGGTTTTGTTTCTATCTTAAAAGCCAATTTCTGGGTTTCTTTTAATATCCTTCAAATGGACCAAAATGATAACAGTGGTTATATCTGGGTGCTCAGATCAGTTTTTTTTCATTTTCCTGAATTTCTCAGATTTTCTACAAGGTAATACTTTACTTATACCACCAGGAAAAGGAAATGCTACTTTAAAACACAAAAAAATCCTCCCCTTAAAGCTGCTGATTCTGCTCTATCCATTCAGTAAGAAAAGATTTTTGTGGAATAAACCTTCTTCTTTTGTCTTCACCAAATGTTTTAGGGCATGTCACAATTCTATTTTATTAATAAAAGGCCAAATTCAAGCCCAAAGAAAGATCACTGTTAGAGCAAGATCTTCTGCCTTCTCTTTCCTTTGTCTAAAACAGAGACTCTCAAAGTGTGCCCCTCAGACCAGCAGTGTGAACTTCTGAGAAATAAAAATCCTCAGGCCCACCCAAGACGGATTAAATCAGGAACTCCTAAGACAGAGCCGGCAACCAAGTTTTAACAAGCCCTCCAGGAGATTCTTGAGTTTGAGGAGCCTTGCTCCAAAACCTCTCTCTCTCTTCTGATCTGTTCTTTTCAAGTCATCTCTAGGAACTGGCCTTCTCTCTCACTGTTCCATGCAAACCACTCCCTCCAGCCACCTTATGTCCAAGCAAGGTCAGAGTTGGGGGCAAATACTGGAGCACAGGCCTATCAGGGCTGCTGAGGAAAGGACACCAGTGGGCAGACCCATCTGAAGGGGGCCTTAGGCAGTCTAGAAGGTGAACAAGCATAAGTCTTCCTGCCTGGCTCTATGGCTTTCCTAAGCATCATTTTCTGAACTGAGCCCAAAGACCTCTGAGCCTGTGATGAGAAGGGCATGAAGAACCTGGGAGAATGCAAGGTTTTGACGTGGTCACGTGAAGTTGATATGCCTAGGGCACTCGGCTTCCGTCCCGCCCCATTCCACTGCTCGTCTGTCCCCTCTCACCTTCCTGGGGGCAGCAGCAGCGGTCGGGGCAGCAGGGGCAGCGGAGGTAGCAGCAGCAGTACTGGGGGCAACACTGGCACCAGCACACTCCAATCAGCAGGAGCAGGAGGAGGGCTCCCAGGACGATGAAGATCACGGTCAGCCAGTCTGCAGGGAGCAAGCCAAGCAAGGGTCGAACTAAATCTGCAGGGGCATGCTTTAGCTTATTACATGCTAAAGGTCTGATCTACACAGCTCTTGACCTACAGGTTAAGGTTGAGCAATATACACACAGAATTAAAAATTTAGCTTTGGTAAGGTAACTACAGAGGCTGGCTACCAACCATAATAAACCTAGGTTTTCTTGTTTTTTTTTTTTTCCCCCTTATGTAAAAGTGTCCCAGTGGGGGTGGCCAAATAGAAATCTCCAAGAGCACTTACGCAGGACGATGAGCTTCACTTCCTTATCTGGGTCCCCTGACGTGTCCCCTGGGGCCTCTATGGTGCAGTAATACACTCCATGGTCCCACCACATCACTTCATTAATCACCAGATCTGCTCCTGCAGTGAGGGAGGGGAAAGTGCCAGCAATTAAAGGGGAGGGCATGGGTTTCTGACTTCTGGTAGCTTCAGGTCCCCAGCATTATACTTCCACATCCTAAAAGGGCCTCTCCTAGTTAGAGAAAGGCCTCTATTCCTTCGAGATTCTCTTCTTTCTCCGAACAGCATAAAGGTGGTAAAACTGGCCACTTAGTGAGCTCTACCAGGTACCCTGAAAGGAGTTAGGATACATCACCCCCCTTCCTTCCTTCCACAACTCTCTAAATGGGTGAGGTAGAGGTTACCAGCTACCTCCCAATGTCTATTCTCCCCTTTTCTCATGGTCATAGAATTTTTGCTCATGTTTCAATACATAGCTAACCAGAATAAAGTCACTAACTGTCATCCTCTCTTACAGATGGACATGGACACGTGACTAGGTCCTGGTGGACAGAATATATACAGAAGTGTCACATGACAGCTCTCAGGAACCTTCTTGAAAACAGTTTGGGAACATCTTTGCTCTTTTCTTCTTCATTTCTTCCTCCACTCTGTTATCTGGAAAGCAAATGTGATGGCTACAATTTTGGACCATAAAGAAAGAGATGACATTCATAGTGAGCGGGAAGGAGCTTGGGCTCCTGAGGAATTAATGGAGCAGAGCCACCACACTAGTTCTGGTCTGTCTAGCCCCAAATTTACACCTGTATGTGTGCATGCTCAGTTGCTCAGTCATGTCTGACTCTCTGTGACCCCACAGACTGTGTAGCCCATCAGGCTCCTCTGTCCATGGAATTTTTCAGGCAAGAATATTGGGTTTCCATTTCCTCTTCCAGGGGATCTCCCTAACCCAGAGACCAAACCCAACTCTCTGGCGTCTCCTGCATTGGCAAGCAGGTTCTTTACCACTGAGCCACCAAGGAAGAAATTAACTTTTTATTGTTTAAGTCACTAATATTTTGGGCTTTTGCTTACTCGCAATCAAATTTAATCCTGATACAACGGGTAGGATTATTAGCTGCATATCAGATGAGGAAACTAAGACTAGAGGAAACTGGAATAGAGAGAGGTAACAGAGGTAGGTTCAAACTTCAGTCTTGCCTCAAAGCTGGTGCCTTCAACCACCAAGCTCTAATGTCTTCTCCAAACTGGGTAGGAAAATCCACAGCTTGGGTTCCTCACCAGCTGTGAACATATACTTCTGAATTTTGATGGGACAGTTGAGATGAACTTGAGGAATAAGTAAGGATAAAATGCCAATATTTTCAGAGTAAGTGTTACTCAAGAAAAGAATGAGTTTTTGTGAGCACCAAGTGTCTACCCCATTAGGATAGATGAAGGTTATGTTCACATTAAAGGCAAATGTTCTCTAAAGACCTTCTGTGGGTCCAGCACTATGTCAGACTCTGTGGAAGCTCAAACAAGACCTGTGCTGTGTCTGTTCTGAAAGAGCTTAACGTTCAGTCAGAGACATCAGGGTAGCCCCCATATCCAAGCTACTTTAGNGTTCACATTAAAGGCAAATGTTCTCTAAAGACCTTCTGTGGGTCCAGCACTATGTCAGACTCTGTGGAAGCTCAAACAAGACCTGTGCTGTGTCTGTCCTGAAAGAGCTTAACGTCCAGTCAGAGACATCAGGGTAGCCCCCATATCCAAGCTACTTTAGCCACACAAAGTACCAGAGGACAGATGCCTTCAAATTCTTAAAGACCTTAGTTATAGATTTGCTCCTAATTACTTGGCAGTCATAGTTGCAATTCTTTTTTATCTGTTTGTCAAGATCTATTTATTGAGGAAATGAAACAAACATGCAAGGTCATGCACCACTGGAGCTAACTTTGACTTCTCTTTCCTTCTCTTTTTACGTCAATCCTTATGGTTTTTTTTTCCTACTCATGATTTTCCAACCTGCTGCCTTTCCCAGAAACAAGCTTACCCTAGACTTGGAAAAATGGTGAAAGTGCTTTGGAGGAACTACCCCCTCCAAGGTTAATGTGTATTATAAATCTCCCCCAGTTTTACTAGAGACAAAGATTATTTCAGGGATGTCAGAATAATGAGGACATTCAGATATGTTAATATTTCAAATGATCCAAGAACTGATTTGACAGGGTCTTCTCAAATGATGCAAACACAGGCATAAAAATTTCAGAAAACAAGGGCTCCAAGAAGTCACAACAATCCTGGAGATAGAAATTAAAGCCAAGGGGAAATACCACTTTTCCATGGGAATAAGGAGGCAGAATTTGACCCAAAGGTGGTTGGGAGTACGGGTAGTGGACAGTGTTATTCATTTACAAAGAAAAAGAAAATGACAGAAAATCAGAGACTATCACCTATGGAGACTTTCATCCTTCAAAAACTGTAAAGGAGACTTTAAACTTTGGGGTCAGATCAGAGTTAAGTTTCTCGGCTCTGGAAAAAGTAGTCACCCTGAACGTCTGAGGATGCACCTAAAAACTGGAGAAGGACAGATGTTCCCTAAGGCTGAACACTCAAGGGCTGACTTGGGAAGGTCAGAGGTTGAAAATAAACAGATCAGACTTACATATTGCAGCCAAAGTACCATACACAAAGTTGGAAACAATTTTTAAACTAGATTGATCTACCTCTAAACAGTCATAGAATATTCACTGATTTCTTCAGATTGTTGCTATGGGTACCTGAGTAGCCTGCTAGGTGTATTCTCCCACTTCCCCCCCACCAACTTTTAACCAGTCAATATTTATTTAACACTATACATAAAGCTCATTGAAATAGGCTCTGAATTCTGTGCCAATAATCCACTGGACATGGAATCCACTCCCTCCAGGAATGTGGGACGCTGGTCCTTCATTCACAGGTGTGCTGAATGGTCATAACAAAAGTTCACTGCACACATGTGGTTTGCTCAGTGCTTTATACACATCATCTCACTTAATCCTGACAACTCTCCATGAGACAAGTTCTATGGCAAGTCCCACCTTACAGAAATTGAGGCTTAAAAAGTGAAAGGGACTTGCCCAAGTTCACAACCCCTGTGAGTGCAGAACAGGGACCTACACCTGAGTCTGACACCTGAGGCTACTCCTTGTACTCCCGCAAAGAATGCATATGCTTCAGACATAGCTCTCAGATGTCATGTTTGATGTTTACTTCAATGTGGGGAGACAAAGACCATTACACCCATCTTTCAGATTTGATAACAGAGGCCAGAGAAAAGAACAGGTCACTAAGCAAGGGGGTGGAAGCATGGAATCACCACCCTGTCTTTTGATTCTATACCCAGTGCTCTTTCCTCTACCAGGGGAGGGCAAGGGTCCATAAGTGGCCATCTACTTAGAAACCCCCACTCCATAGATTTGGGAAACAGGGGTAGCCAGAGGGGAACTCAGGTGTCTGGGGTTTGAGCAGCCTTGAGAGCACTTTCTGGAAGGAATCAAGGGAGCCTGAGCCACACGTTATCCATGAATCTCAGGAAAGGTGAAGGAAAACACCCAGTCCCAGACCTTTAGCCAAAGCTGTAGGCCATCCTCTTGTCTGAACCCAGCTTCCAGGGTACTAACTTCAGAGGGGGTGGCACATTCTGTGCACTTGGCACTTTTCTCAAAAAATGAAAGTGATCAAGTAGACCATCAAGCAACAGAAGAAAAGGGAAATCCCCACAATGACTCAGCCCGCTGGGCCTGGTGTCTACACAGCTCTCCACCCCCAGTCCCCAGCTGCCTCCGAACTCACGATTCTGGATGGTGATCTTGCGTTGCCGGTAATCCACCCCCAGCACAGGTTCATTCTGCCCCCGCCGCTGGGCCACGATGCGAACCTCCCGCTGGCTGTCATTACAGTCATTGGACGGGTCCTGGCCCAGGGATAAAGCCGCCTGGTATGCTGGAGAAAGAGGACATGGGCAAGTCACACAGCAGTGAGGAATTCCCATCAAGAAAGTTGCCCTCAGTGGTCCCTGGAGTAGTGAAGGTTCTCAGTGTTTCCTGAGTCTGCATCTCCTAGACATCTTCTCAAAGATGGGGATCTGAGAGTCTACATTTCTAGTGAGCTCCCAGGTGAAACCATTACTCACACTTTGAGCAGCAAGACTTCAGACCCCTCTATTGGGCCAAAATTTCCAAATCCTGAACTGCATCACCACCTCCCATCCAAATGTCCCCTGCCTCATTTCCAAAGTGACTCCAGAATCTGCTCCCAAATGGTTCCTCTAACCTGATCTCTCAATAAAAGTATTGACCGCTGTTAAATCTGCTGATGATAAATGCCTTCTACCTGGTCCCTCCTACCTTCCCACTTAATGCAGGCATTTTAAGAATAGCCTCCAGGAAACAATGCCTCAATTTAGAAAGGGGGTGTTCTGGGAACAAGGTGAGGCTCTGTGGGTGGCTCAGTAATCGGTTTTGGAGCTCGTATTGCAAGATACTAGTTGGGGCTAAATATGGTAAAGCTGATGTCTCCCCCTCCTTTGCCTCATCTTGGGAAGCTCAGGGTGAATAGGGTCTACTTCTATTCTCCAGATTTCTAAAGGTCAATTGTCCCAGGCTGGTGGTGGGAGTTTGGGCTCTTCTGTTTCTTGAGAGAGGCAGAGGTGGGTAGTGAGAGATGGACTTAAGTTCAAGACAGCAAGATTGACATGAGCAGGGCAGTTGTCACCGAGAGGGAGGACTTGGCTAAGTATAGGGGAGAGCAGCACAGCATTCAGAGATGCCCACAAAGAGCAGGCTACCTGTGGCCAGTGTGCTCCCAGTCACTGAGAGAGGCACGACTGTCTACAGGAAGGCTGGCCCTAGAAGGGGATGTGGCAGCGGGCGGGAGGCTCACAAATGACCGTTCCTCATTCATCCTGTGGCTAGTGGGAGGGGTGGGGGATACGAGTGGACCAGGCATTAACTAGGATGCAGGACTTGCTCTGCCTTTTTACTTAATGTCTAAGCTGCCTTCATTCCTTTTAGAACAAAGTGGAACAGAAATTTTAAAATAAATTAATGGTATGTGACCCTGAATAAGTTATGTCATCTACTTGGCCTCAGCTTGTCTATCTATAAAATGAGCAAACTGCAATAAGCAATCCTTTTGGCTTCTTCTCACTATAAGCATTTGTGATCTTAAATAATTCCTATACTCTAATGGCAGTACTTCACCCTCTGTGAGAGTGGGGGTCTTGGGAGAGTGGGGGGCCTTGGGAGAGTGGAGGGCAAGAGTGGGGAGGAGGACACTCACATGCAGAGTAGTAGTCAAAGATGGGGTCCTTGCAGAAGGACTTGAAGCGCCACGTCACCACCACATCCTGGAGCTGGGCAGAGGTGGTGTAGTCACATTTGAGGATGACCGAGGCAAACAGGGTGACATAGCGCTCCGTGTGCTGGACCGTCACCAGCAAGGACATGCAGCCTGCAGCCAAGAGCAGAAGGCAATGCTGAAGGCAGACCAGGACGCTACGGGGTGACTTCCTTCTATTCATGGGGCAAGAAAAGCAATGCCCATAAGCAAACACACTGCCTGGCTGGCTGGGAGCAGCTCACAGGCAATTGTCTTACTCAGCCTGGGTGGGGTTGTGGTGGATATTGCACAGACACCCTGGAGGAGATGGAGGGAAGAAAAGAGGAAGAATCATGACTCCTAAGTTGGCTACAGTCCATATGGAGTGATGACACATCCAACAATGATACAAAGAAGGCCATAAAAGAATGACTTTGCCGGTGTAGATATTTTTTCATGTTACTTCTCTTGGTAAAATGTTTTCCCACTTCCCTAAGGATAAAGTTCACCCTCTGCACCCTGGCCTAGGAGACCAGTTAGGTCTGCTTTCAGCCTTTCTCTGGGGCCTCATCTCCCTTCATGCCCCACCCTGACAGAGGGCTTTGGGCACTCTAGCCTTGCCTCCGTCCTTCTTGTGCTGGGATCAATGTCTTCCCCAGGTCATTCCAGGTGTACATCTTTCGGCTGGAGCACTCTTCCACATCACCAGTTGCCACTCCACTCCCTTCACCAGGCTAAGCAAGATCTATTTCTTAGGTTTTCAACTGCACCTTTGCCTCCTCTGACTGCAAGTCTGGAAGAGGAGGCTTCCCCTGTTTTCCCAAAGTGCCCTGTCCTATCTCTGACAGCACTTTTCACACTTCTTGGGGATGGCCTGGCTACTGTAGGCTTGGAGAAGGCCTACTGGGTTTGCTTCTGGCTCACGGTTCAAACACAACAGCCTCATACTGGCACCTGTCACCTCCTTAAAAAGTGAAGTCACTCAGTCGTGTCCAACTCTTTGCAATCCCATGGACTGTAGCCTGCCAGGCTCCTCTGTCCATGGAATTCTCCAGGCCAGAATACTGGATGGGTGCCCGTCTCCAGGGGATCTTCCCAACCCAGGGGTCAAACTCAGATCTCCTGCACTGCAGGCAGAATCTTTACCTTCTGAACCACCAGGAAGCCCTTCAGTTCAATTCGGTTCAGTCGCTCAGTTGTGTCCAACTCTTTGCGACCTCATGAATCACGCACGCCAGGCCTCCCTGCCCATCATAACTCCTGGAGTTCACTCAGACTCACGTCCATCGAGTCCGTGATGCCATCCAGCCATCTCATCCTCTGTCGTCCCCTGCTCCTCCTGCCCCCAACCCCTCCCAGCATCAGGGTCTTTTCCAATGAGTCAACTCTTCGCATGAGGTAGCCAAAGTACTGGAGTTTCAGTNTGATGCTTTCTCAGACCCACTTGACTTCACATTCCAGGATGTCTGGCTCTAGGTAAGTGATCACACCATCGTGAAGCCCTTAGCACCCAACAAATGTATGTTCATAAATGTTGAATACATGATGGAATGAATGACAGTGAAAATTGGGAGTACAACTGGTCCAACATAAGCACAAACTTTAAAAAAAATGATCAGACTGAATTTTTTTTCACAAAAGATTTGAAGGAACTAACAATTTTTCTTTTAATTTTAAAAACTTTCTCCCCTTACCTTCCAAATCTACAGATATACTTAAAGCTCCAAGTCTGTGTTGATGAGGAACCAGGTGGCACAGAAATGTCAGGTGGGACTTTGACATGGTCAGAGGTCCACACATTACCAGCATCTTCAGATGTTCCTCTGTCAATATGGATTCTAGGCCCAGTTATAGGGGCCTTCTTATAGCAGGTTTAATGTGGAGAAATAGTACTCAAACTTGAGGATACATCACCAGGAGGACCTGTGACAGCCCAGATCAGTGTCAGCAGGAGTTTCTAATTCAGTAGGACTTGGGTGGGACCCAAGAACTTACATCTAATAAATTTCCAGGAGATTCTGGTACTACTTCTCTGGGCACCATACTTTGAGGACCACTGGTATAGACTAGCTAAACTAAACCCAGGCTTTGGACTCAGATACAGTTGGGTTCAAATCAAACTGAACTACTCACTTGGACACTGGAGAAGTTATTTACTCTCTCCGAGCTTGTGTTTCCTCAGCTATGAGCAGAGATTGTATAAGTACTAACTTCATCAGGTCCTTGTAAGAATGCAGTGAAATAATCCACATTTCTGGCACCTGCCATGGTAACTGGCAAGGTGCTGGCATATATGCTGCTATGTTGGTGACAGTGTATGAGTCTTTTTCTTTTTTCCCTTATTCTGAGGGCTATGCAGAAAGGGGTTTAAGTTAGAAGTCTCTCCAATAGATTTCTCAAGTGGAGCTGTGTTCATTTTGACTGAGTTACTCCCACAAACAAAACAGTCACCCCCCACCTTTCAGAGCCGCTGAGTGGGCCTGGCTCAATGGCCAGAGCCATGAGCATGGTGCTGGGTCCTGCCTCACCTTCTAGACACAACCCTCTTAATACAGAACACCATGGTTTATGATGGGATCAGCATCCACTTTTCTCACGTCCACAGAGAGACAGCAAGATGCTGGGCTGCTTGGGACAGACTCTGGTCGCCAGAAATGCCCTGAGCCCTCTTCAGGGCTGAGCTGTAATGAGGATGTGCCAGGGACAGCCACGCTAGCGAGGGTCTGCAGAAGTGTGGGGGGAGACCTGTGGGTGGGGAACCATCACAGAAGGAAGAGAGAGTTAAGCTAGATTCTAAAACCAAGGTAGGGTTAAGATGATATGTGAAAAACAGGAACAGGGCAGAAAGGCTCACTGAGTCAGGATGGAAGAAAGGAGTGAGCAAAGGCACTTATCATGAAGAGGCCATTCCTTGGGGAATCTGAAGGAACCAGTCCAGCTGGGGCCTCTGGCTTTACGGAAGACAGATGATAAATAAGGTGAGATGATGGTGGGGAGTGGGAGTAGGCAAATGGGGTGGTGTGTAAATTGCACTCCAGAATCTGTTTCTAGTTAATGGATAATCACTGAAGGTTTTTCTGAAAAAGAATAATAAGGTGAAAGTGGTGTTTTTAGGAAGATGGATGACTTCCTTATTTAGTTGTGAATGGAAAAGAACATCATTTTGAAAATAAGCCTTGAGGAGCTTGTGGGGGGGAGGGGGGTAAGAGTTGCTGTCTCTACCAGCTGTAGGATTCCTAGAAGTCAGTCCAATAAGAATCAAGAGCTAATGACTAGTATCTGAAGCTTAACATGGATTATTTCATAATCTGATTTTTTTTACTTTTGCTTCTCCACCTTCACCACCTCTTTTTTTCTCAGAATTGACCTGGATTAAACCTTGGAGCTTTTACCCAAAACAGCTTTAACTGAACAGCAGAAGCAGCTGCAGTAAGATCTGACAACAAATAGGATGGCATTGTCAACATTAGCTTACTTTGATCAGTAACATGCACTGATTGAAATAGAGAGAAAAACACTGACTGGCAATCTAAACAAAATCCTAGACTCACAAAGCACTTTCATATATTTCCTTCTACTCACTATCTTTATGAGCCCTGGGGAGAAACAAGCTGTGCCACTGCATACACAGCAAACCTGAGACTGGACAAGGCAAGTGGCTTGTCTGTGGTCATTCATTTTCTAAGGTGGTTGGAACCAAGACTCTGCCCTGAGCAGAATCGGGCTATTCTTTAAATAGAGGAAGATGTTTGGTATTCAATAGCTTGCAAATAATCAGAGCATGGGGCCAAGCTACGCAGGCAATAATTAATACACTACAGACAGCAGTTACTCTAATGCCGTCATTAGTAAACTATGTGTCCTTGATTTTGTCGAATGGTAATCTGATACAAACAGCTTGTTCAAAGGACTCCAGTCAACATTATTTGTATAGAGGTGGAATATATGCGGGGGCAGGGGGGTGGATAGTACAGGTGTGCCGGGAGTCAGAAACAAGTATTTGGTTGGAGCTAGAAATTACTCTGGGGTAACTTTGAAGATGGCTGAATCTGACACCCAGAGGCAGAAGAATGAGGACAAGGTGATCACCTTCATTACCAAATGTTCTCTCAGCTTCTCTTCCATGAATGCCCTTATTATGGATAAACCACACGTGGGGTGACATGACTCACCTTTACCGTCAGAACTAGCTTTGTTGCTCTTTTATCCTTTCTTTAATTTCATCCCTTAAGTGAATTTCAAGCCTTGAATTATGCCAGGTTGCCCTGTATTTGACCATAATCGCACTCACCCACACTCGCTCCAGGAGTCTGTTAGCACAGCACCCTGCACAGTTCCCAGACCTTCACCCCTTGCCCAGCCCAACATGGAGAGCAAGGGCGTCTCTCAGGACAAAGTTACTGAGCGACCAGCAAACCTTTCTCCCTTCTTCTCAGCTGCTGCTCTGGAGCTCACCATCTACTGTGTGCCAGGTGATAAACATACACTGTCTCCGGTCCTCACAAAGGGGGTCAGTCCTGGCCATAGCTGTGGGCAAAAGTTCAGAGACTATAATAAGCCAAGCCCTCTAAGCCTCAGTATTTTGAACTGGAGTCTTGCTCACACCAAAACTCAGTTTCTCCCAAGCAAGCAAGCTTGACCTTCCAAGCAGAAGTCAGGAACTGGACTCTCAAAAAGCAGGAGGAATTTCCAGATTGGGAGGAAGTGAAGGGAAGTATCAAGACAGCCCATTTCAAAGTCAGAAGCTTCCCATCTTCTCCTTTAGCCTCTAATTTCTCTGTAAAATTAACCACATTGGGCATGCATGCTACCAAGCAGGTAAAGTTTTCAAGAAAAGACTAAGGGCAGCAGAATCTGGGCTGAAAATATGAAGAGATTAAAAAAGATAAGTGTTCTGTTTATACATGTCCTGGTTGCATCTTTGCTCTTTTAAACTTAGTTCTATTGAGTTATCAAATTCTTAGATTTTGTGTTCTCATTCTCTTCATCATGTGGCATCTCCTTCTCCCCAATTCATCACCATCAATTTCCTAGTTGTCTCTATAATTTTCTCTTTAAATTCTGGAAACTGATTTTCTGGGTTCAAATTTTGCTTCCACTCCCCTACCAGCTGAAAGACCTGATAAGTTATTTCCAAACTAAAGTTGTTTCTCTACATGCAAAATTAGGATGATGATAATCTGTGTTCGATAAAGTAACAGTGAGGACTAAAGGAGATAAATATGTCCAGCATTTAGCAAAGAGCGTGGCACATAATAGACACTTGATAAATGTCAGCTATTATTTGTATTGTTTTTTATCTTGTCCATTTTAAGAGGTTGAGATCAACTGAGAATAGCATGCAAAAGCATTTTTGAAAGAATTAAAATAATACAAATGTAAGCAGTCACTACTGTCGTCTTTTTGCAAAATGAGTTACTGTATTAAAAGCTTTTAAAGCTGTGTCTTACCTGGCAAACCCATTCAGTTGGTCTCCTCTGTGAAAGAGGAAGAGGGATCTGTCATGTTAGGGTGGAAAGGTGACTTCAGATGAGATAATGGAGCCCATGGGAAGGAGAGAAGGGGAAGGGGATTCTCAGTTTCCCGCCATGAGGTACTTTCCAAGACTACGCTGATGCGCAGAGTGGGGACTATCATTCTGTGTTAAGGTGGAAAGAGAATATACCAAAGAAAGAAGAGTATCTTTACAACTCAAAGCCATGTGTTCCCAAATAGATGCATATCTTTGCACATTTATTTTTTCAGCCTATTTTCCCTATGTAGTAGAGTGGGAAAGATGTTTAATAAGTTTCTAGAAATTATTATCCATACCGCATAGGGATCTACGTAAAAAAATTTTTTTAACTAAAAATCATTTTCAAGGGACTGGTTGGCACTTCCCCTCCTTTTCACACGAAGGGTCTTGCTTGGAAGGGAGTGGCAGGCAGGGCAGAGAGCAAAGTCTTTCCCAGCAAGGGGCAGTAGCCTACTGCTGCCTCGATGGAAAGTCTTGATTCCTATTTTTCAGGCACCCAGGCACCTCTGCTCCACTCAGCAGGTTAGCAAAAGTACACAGATTTAATCCTATCAGAGTTTATGTCAGGGCAAGCTATCTCCCCAAGTATATTTACCATCGGTACTTGTCATATTTCCTTAGATAACAGTGCAAACAGGAAAAGAATCTAGAGGAAGAGGGCCTGGCAATGCATGGACAAGAGTTAAGGGACAGAGAGAGCTAGGACAGGAGAAAAGGGGAGAAGAAACCAGTTGGGATGGACAAGGAATTACGTCTATGCATTACAAAGATCTGGGTGCACTTAATAGTGTTAGGCTTGGAGTGGCAGAAGCCCATGGCTGCCCCGGGGAGGAAAATGGTAACTACTGAGCATTTTGATGTTGGTCAGCATGGTATTGAGGGTTTATTATACAGTATGTCATTTAACCTTGCCAAATCCCTATGAGATCAGCCTTATTTTCATCTCAATTTCATAGATAAGGAAAATCCTCAGGTAGATTAAATAACTGGGTTGAAGCCACACAGCTAATAAATAGCAACACTAAATTTATGCTTATACCTCTAAAATCCCAAATCCTACAATTTCCACTGTACCACTTGCCTTCTAGGTAAGTTTCCTAATGGCAGAGGTTTAACCCTTTAAGGGACATTTACAAATTTATTTCAATCATTTTGTAGAGAAATCCCTTTTTTCTTTTTTTCTTTGTAAGATAAGNTGACCTTCCAAGCAGAAGTCAGGAACTGGACTCTCAAAAAGCAGGAGGAATTTCCAGATTGGGAGGAAGTGAAGGGAAGTATCAAGACAGCCCATTTCAAAGTCAGAAGCTTCCCATCTTCTCCTTTAGCCTCTAATTTCTCTGTAAAATTAACCACATTGGGCATGCATGCTACCAAGCAGGTAAAGTTTTCAAGAAAAGACTAAGGGCAGCAGAATCTGGGCTGAAAATATGAAGAGATTAAAAAAGATAAGTGTTCTGTTTATACATGTCCTGGTTGCATCTTTGCTCTTTTAAACTTAGTTCTATTGAGTTATCAAATTCTTAGATTTTGTGTTCTCATTCTCTTCATCATGTGGCATCTCCTTCTCCCCAATTCATCACCATCAATTTCCTAGTTGTCTCTATAATTTTCTCTTTAAATTCTGGAAACTGATTTTCTGGGTTCAAATTTTGCTTCCACTCCCCTACCAGCTGAAAGACCTGATAAGTTATTTCCAAACTAAAGTTGTTTCTCTACATGCAAAATTAGGATGATGATAATCTGTGTTCGATAAAGTAACAGTGAGGACTAAAGGAGATAAATATGTCCAGCATTTAGCAAAGAGCGTGGCACATAATAGACACTTGATAAATGTCAGCTATTATTTGTATTGTTTTTTATCTTGTCCATTTTAAGAGGTTGAGATCAACTGAGAATAGTATGCAAAAGCATTTTTGAAAGAATTAAAATAATACAAATGTAAGCAGTCATTACTGTCGTCTTTTTGCAAAATGAGTTACTGTATTAAAAGCTTTTAAAGCTGTGTCTTACCTGGCAAACCCATTCAGTTGGTCTCCTCTGTGAAAGAGGAAGAGGGATCTGTCATGTTAGGGTGGAAAGGTGACTTCAGATGAGATAATGGAGCCCATGGGAAGGAGAGAAGGGGAAGGGGATTCTCAGTTTCCCGCCATGAGGTACTTTCCAAGACTACGCTGATGCGCAGAGTGGGGACTATCATTCTGTGTTAAGGTGGAAAGAGAATATACCAAAGAAAGAAGAGTATCTTTACAACTCAAAGCCATGTGTTCCCAAATAGATGCATATCTTTGCACATTTATTTTTTCAGCCTATTTTCCCTATGTAGTAGAGTGGGAAAGATGTTTAATAAGTTTCTAGAAATTATTATCCATACCGCATAGGGATCTACGTAAAAAAATTTTTTTAACTAAAAATCATTTTCAAGGGACTGGTTGGCATTTCCCCTCCTTTTCACACGAAGGGTCTTGCTTGGAAGGGAGTGGCAGGCAGGGCAGAGAGCAAAGTCTTTCCCAGCAAGGGGCAGTAGCCTACTGCTGCCTCGATGGAAAGTCTTGATTCCTATTTTTCAGGCACCCAGGCACCTCTGCTCCACTCAGCAGGTTAGCAAAAGTACACAGATTTAATCCTATCAGAGTTTATGTCAGGGCAAGCTATCTCCCCAAGTATATTTACCATCGGTACTTGTCATATTTCCTTAGATAACAGTGCAAACAGGAAAAGAATCTAGAGGAAGAGGGCCTGGCAATGCATGGACAAGAGTTAAGGGACAGAGAGAGCTAGGACAGGAGAAAAGGGGAGAAGAAACCAGTTGGGATGGACAAGGAATTACGTCTATGCATTACAAAGATCTGGGTGCACTTAATAGTGTTAGGCTTGGAGTGGCAGAAGCCCATGGCTGCCCCGGGGAGGAAAATGGTAACTACTGAGCATTTTGATGTTGGTCAGCATGGTATTGAGGGTTTATTATACAGTATGTCATTTAACCTTGCCAAATCCCTATGAGATCAGCCTTATTTTCATCTCAATTTCATAGATAAGGAAAATCCTCAGGTAGATTAAATAACTGGGTTGAAGCCACACAGCTAATAAATAGCAACACTAAATTTATGCTTATACCTCTAAAATCCCAAATCCTACAATTTCCACTGTACCACTTGCCTTCTAGGTAAGTTTCCTAATGGCAGAGGTTTAACCCTTTAAGGGACATTTACAAATTTATTTCAATCATTTTGTAGAGAAATCCCTTTTTTCTTTTTTTCTTTGTAAGATAAGAAACTTAAACAATAGACAAGGGTAAAAAGTAAAAAGTTCCTCCTTGCTCACCATGAACTCTAGTCTCCAGAAGCACCATAATTTGGTGTCTATCCTCCACATCTTTTCCTACACTGTTTTTTTTTTTTATCATATTATGTGCATTGACTCACAATTTTGTTTTTTATTCAAACTAATGACATATCATAATGTTCTTGATCAGTATAAATAGATAATTTTTTTAGTGACTGCATGAACATTCACTACATGGATGAACCATAATTTACCCCTTTTGCTACTGATGGGCATTTAGGTTGTTTCTAAATTTTGATTATCACAAACAATGCCAAAAACAAACTTATTGAAGTGAATACCTCTATGTTATATTATGTATCTCTTCACAAATGTGCTTTTTTATTCCAGTAGGATGTATTTCTCAAAGTGAGATTGCTAGGTCAAAGGGATGAGGCTTTTAATAAATAATTCAGTAAAGAAATTTATAGTCCCATGAACAGTGTGTGACACTCCCATGTTTCACCACAATCTTTCCAACAGCGGAGAATATCAATCTTAAAAAAATTTTTGATAACCTACTAAGTGAAAAAAATAGCTTCTCAGGTGGTTTGAATTTGGTATCCTTTAGTTATTATGAGTAGAGGACAACAAGCCCTAAGAGGCAGATGCGCGGGGTTTCCCAAAGTCATTCGCTCAGGCCAGTGACTCAACCGGGTACCCACATGCTAATCTCAGAGCACATGCAAATTTAAGTCTCACCAGAATGACAAATTTCTGTGTGCCCTGGGCCTCCAGAGGTCACTCACTCACTCACTTATTGAATACCTACTATGAGACAAGCACTGTTCCAGATGATAGGGGTAAAGTGGCTGATAAGACAGACAAGGTCCCTGAACTCTTGGAACTTATACTGTTGGTGGGCAAGTCAATAATAAACAAGTGAATGCATAAACAAGATACATCTGGTCATGGCTAAGCTTTATAGGATGCTTAGAAACTGGTAGAGCTTTGTATAACAAGTCCTACTTCTCTACAATAAGAGCCAAGACAGACACCCAGGCTCAAATCCTCCTCATAGCTCTTCTTGGCTGTTTCAGAATCTAAGTTGGGCCCCAAATCTAAATCCTCCTCCTCCTATCCAAACTTGGGTTCTTCCCTATTTCCCATCTCAGTCAATGGGCAAGACTGAAAACTAGGTATTGTCCTTGACATCTCTTTCTCCCTCAAACTCCATATAAAATCTATTATCAAATTGGGTTTATTTATCTCCCTACTATTTCTGGGATCCCTCTCTCTCCATTTTCACCATCACCCCAGCACAAACTCCATCACTTCCAGCCTGAATACTGCTTCAGTTAACTGGTACCTGCACACACTCTGGTTTTCCTCCATGTGGATAGCACACTGCTCTCCATCTCCCAACTCTCTTTAAATATCTCCAAATGCTTCCCATTGTTCTCAGGATAAACACAAAGCCTCCTACCATGATCCACGAGACCACGTTATCTGGTCCTACCCACCCCTGCCTCCTTCCCACCACATGGAAAGGCTTCCTCCTCTCAGTCACGGTGACATTCTTGCCATCCCTCATTCTCACTGGGCTCCTATTCGGCAGCCTTGCACATGTTATTCATTTGTCTGGGATGACTACACCTCAGCCTCTCAACTCGAGTATCATTTCTCCAGAGAGGGCCTCCCGAATGAGCAAAATCCATCTATTACAACCTCTTGTTGTACCTTGTATCTTTTTCATGGTCCCTGTCATAGCTGTATTTCTACATTTGTTTGTCCTTCAGACCATAAACACCATGGAGTCCAAGGCCATATCTACTTTTGTTTGAGAGCATGTCTGGCACATGGTATACATTAAACATCTGGCAAATAAACAAATTCATACAAGAAAGGGTAAACTGCTCGGAACGAATTTTAAGTGCTCTGAAAGTACAGAAAATAAATGGTTAAAGTTAACCATCTATAATATGGCCAGACAAAAAGCAAAGAAGAAGCAAAAAGCAAGGAAGAAGAGAGTATGTTGGGGGTGGGAAGGGTACAAGAGGATGCTCATAGCAGTGGAGACATAGCTGCCCAAGTTAGTGAGGCCAGAATGAGTGGGTCTTCAATTCCAAAGAGCTTTAATCCACTCATACAGACTATGGGGATCCAGTAGAGGTTCTTAGAGCATTCAAGTGAAGGTGCATATGTGCTATAAGTTGCTTCAGTCATGTCCAACTCTTTGCAACCCTATGGACTGCAGCCCGCCAGGCTCCTCTGTCCAAGGAATTTTCCAGGCAAGAATATCAGAGTGAGTTGTCATTTCCTACTCCAGGGAATCTTCCTGAACTAGGGATGGAGCCCTTGTCTCTTATGTCTCGTGCATTGGCAGATGGATTCTTTACCACTAGCGCCACCTGTGAAGCCCACTAAAGTGAAGGTGGGAAAAATTAACCCAGATAGGTTAACTATCATCTGTGTGGAGAATGGTTGGAACTAGCCGAAGAAGTAGCAGGCCTAGAGGTAAGGAGATGGTTACGCTGCTGGGATTAAGCAACAGAACATGATACTTGGTTTGGGGAATGAAGAATGTCAAATCCTTTCCTTGACCCCACCTAAGATTTGTATTTTGGAAGATCTAGAAATGAGTACCAGTGAAAAACATGATCAGTCTTTTTAATTCTTAAAACACACAATTTTATTTCTCCCCTAAGGACTTCAAATAATGAAATGAACTATTAGGCTGAAAGAAACTCAGGCAAACAGTACAGTAATTACCCACCATCTCATCCCACTGCATTGCTGTTGGGGCAAGATGTTTAATAATTAACATCTGGTTAGACATCCCAGGGGCTTCCCAGGTGGCGCCAGTCGTAAAGAACCACCTGCCAGTGCAGGAGACATAAGAGACATGGGTTCGATTTCCTGAGTTGGCAAGATTGCCTGGAGGAGGACATGGCAACCCACTCCAGTAATTTTGCCTACAGAATTCCATGGACAGAGGAGCGTGGTGGGCTATATTCCAAAAGGTCACAGAGTTGGACACGACTACAGTGATTTAGCATGCATACACGCAGACATCCCAGAGGTAGTCAGTTTCCATTTCTACCAGGATTCAATGAGACAGAACAAACCTGCTCCATGGTATGAGATAGATGCAAGAGCAATGCACTAAGATTGAGGATGCCAGGATCCTCATCCCAGCCCTCAAACCAACTCCACTGTGTCAATCTTAAACACTGACTTCTCTGCACAGATTTCCTTATCTGTAAAATTGGCTGGGAGGGAAAGACAAGGACTGGAAGTGATTTCTACTTGTGTTCCCAGAGCACTGCATTCTGAGAGGTACTTCAGGGAGCCTCACAGGAGGTGAGGGGTGGGGCAAGGGAGAGGAGCAGTAAGCAGTCCCTTATCCACCACCTGAGAAGCTCTCCTGTACTATTTACTATATCAGGGACCAAGGTGTAACAGGGCTTCCCGGGTGGTAAAGAGTATGCCGGCAGTACTGAAAACCTGGGTTCAATCCCTGGGTCAGGAAGATCCCCTGGAGAAGGAAATGGCAACCCACTCNTCCCTTATCCACCACCTGAGAAGCTCTCCTGTACTATTTACTATATCAGGGACCAAGGTGTAACAGGGCTTCCCGGGTGGTAAAGAGTATGCCGGCAGTACTGAAAACCTGGGTTCAATCCCTGGGTCAGGAAGATCCCCTGGAGAAGGAAATGGCAACCCACTCTAGTATTCTTGCCTGGAAAACCCCACGAACAGAGGAGGCTGGCAGGCTATAGTCCATGGGGTTGCAAAGAGTCAGACACAACTGAGCAACTTCACAGGTGTATTAGGTCTTCAGTATGATACCAACCTTCACAACCACCACCAAATGAAAGCTAATGGTTTAGATACTAAGAATCTTGTTCTTTAGAAGTCAGCTGTCTGATTTCCCAAAGAATGGTAACACAAGTTGATAGCTACATGGCTCTATAAGTTAACATCCCTCTAAGATCATTTTAAAAATTCACAAAAGCACAAATGACACACAACCTTTTAGAATCTGGGGGGGAAAACTAACTTTTCTTTCCAGGAATAAACTTTGAGGTTGGATGATGGTAACATCCATTAATGCTATTAGCCATTAATGCAAAGGGTTGCAGGAACTTAAATAGTCTGTTTTAAGAAGCAAATATTACTTGTGTGATAAAAATTTCTTCCCTTTTAAAGAAAAAAAGTTTGGAGAATTACACACATAAACCCTCTGATCTCGCCACAGCTCCAAACATAAAGACTATGGTAACTTCACAGGACTTCCTGACCTCAGAGGCTTCATCAGAGGCCCAAGCCACCCTGACTAGCCAGTGTACCCTCAGCTGACATAATCTCATTATTGATCCACACTTTGCAACTGCAGAAACTTGGATGCTAATCAGAGGGCTGGGCTGCCTCTTCTTTAGAAACAGAAGACAAAAAGGTGATAGACCAAAATGAATACATTCTAGTGCAGGGTTTTCCAAAGTTCATACCTCAGTTTGCAGTGGATCTTGAAAAAAAAATCAACTTACTGGACTTGTTTTTAAATCCAAATTTATTTAATGCTGCTAATTTGGGGATTACTTTCTATGAATTTAAATGTTACTAAAGCAATATTTATTAACTTGATACTTTTAATCCAACATGGTGACTGTTTTTTGTGTGTGTATACCTCTTGTTCCTATTTTATAAATCTCATATGTGTATGTACATATCACAATGCAAACTATATTGCTTCTGGACTTAGAACTTTTCCGTGTTTAGCATTCTCTGGTTTTTAAAATGTGTCACGCAGGTAGGCTTCCATTGAATGAATACCAGGCAAACACGGCAGTCTGTATTATTTGACCACCCCAGCATCCTGGCTACTCACACAGCATGGCTGGTTCATGAACACATTGAGCTCTACTTTCCGAAGACTTTGCCCATGTAGCAATTTGCTTACTTTAAAAATATACCCTTTGCTTATGGTAATTGTATTTGAAAAATATTCAGTGTTCAATATTCCTCACGAAAACAGAACAGCTTTTAAAATATGCTGGTGATTTAAGGATTGAGGTTTATACCCCAATGGGATTTTTGTCTGTAAGGCTTCTTTTCCTTATTCTTTTTTCCTAAATGACTGCTGGCTGCAAGTCCTAATTCTGGGGATGGCATGCCCAGGGCCAGAGTGAGAGTAGACTTCAACTTTCCTAAAAAGATAGCTCAAGCAGCTTCAGAAATCCCTAGCTGCTATGGAGTTTGAGCTAAACACGTGAGGCACAGGAGAGACGTCTGTGCAAAACTGTGGGATTTTTACGAATTTGTTTTCACAGTCTGAGCTGGTGACTGCTCTGGTAGAATTTCGGGCACTTCCATGTTGGTACAGTTCAGTCCATTTCCTGGTGTATCATGAGCGTCCAACATTCACCCTCCTCAGCTTCAGACAATTTATAGGACCCACACTTTACAGAAAATGTGGTAAGCCAAAAGACCTTAGGGATAACAGTTTTCTAGGCTTTTGCAATTCTCCCTCCCTTTCATTCTCAGCATTAAGCTTAAAAAGAATTATAGAATCTTGTCTGAGTGAGATCTGATTACATCTGAGCTATCTTCATGTCCTCTCAAGCTTGTAAAAACGGAATTCTTCCTGTACCTTCATATTACATCTTTTCCCGCAGAGAAATACAAGACTCAAACTGGTCTGTGAGCAAACTGAGCTGACCTCCCACTGCCAACTAAGAAGTGAGAGGGTAGCTATTCCTAAAAGAGGGAAGTAAAAAAGGTAAAATGAAATAGAACAGGGCAGAACTTCCAAGGGAACTCAGGTTCCAGTTTGCAAGGTCACACCTACATCTCAATCGAAAAGGGCTGAAAAAACCTACACATTCTTTCACTATGTTCTTCCCACCTGATTTCACTCATGCAGATCACCCGCCTGCCATTTCCCCTCCTGATACGCTGAGACACACAAAACCATGCTTTTAAAGCACAGAGGATTGGCCTGGAGGTTAAGGAAATGAAAGATGGTGGATGGATGAGCACTTGATGGGGAGACAATGATCATGGGGTAAAGTTAGGGAAGTGAGCGGATACAACGTAGGAAAGTGACACTGAATATGGGTAGCAAAGAACCTCCTGCTGTGATCCCATAAAATTATACTAATAGATTCTGAATCATACCGAACTTTCCATCATATACTGAGGATTCATATACCTCTCAGGAACGAAATAAGTGTACTTCTGAGCCAATATGGTTGTCACCGTATCTAAAACCTATGGCAAGTATCAGATGAAAGGAAAAAGTAATTAGGAATTGAAAGAGTGGCGCTTCTGCCTCTATCATTCCGGCTTTAGAGACCAAGAAGTGCCTAGGGAGCAGGAGGAGGCCAGAGGCTCTGAGTTTCTTCCTTAGTTGCACCTGTTTGGTAAAGGCCTAACCCAATAAAAGAAAACAGGTTCCCACAGGCAGAAACTCGATCCGGTCTCCGCACATCCTGGCGCCCAAGCCAAGAGCCACCAGAGCGCGGCCCAGGCCTCCACTGTCCCGCCTGCGGCCAACGCTGCTAGGCCAGGCAACAACGGCTTCCTCTCTCATTGGGCCTGGCTAGGACCCATTTTCCCATGGCTCACCTGTTGGGAGCCAGGTGAAGAGCAGCAGCCAAGGTGCGGGCAGCTCGGAGCCCATGCCGGCGCTCTCCGGCCCCTTTCAGCTGAGGGACTGCGGGGACACTGTGTCTTTCTTCATCGGCGACCCATCCACGCCGCACCTCTTCTCCAAGGAATCCCTCCGCCTTGCCCTCACTCGGCGCAGCGCGGCGGGTGGACCGACCCTGGGCCCGGGGCAGGTACCGCCGCCTCCTGCCCACCTGGGGCGCTCCTCGCGGCTCCGCCTCCCGCTCCCAGCGCCGGGGCTTCCTGCTCCGCCCCGGCCCCCGCCCGCGGCCACCTTTCATACCTGCCTCCGCCCCCAGGCAGGCTGCCAGGTGATTCTCCTCAGTGAAACAACGTTTCCTGCCACTCTCCGCTTTGTCTACGGAGCCTGTTACCATATTTCCAGAAGTTCTCGGGAAATCTTATGCCTAGCAAATTTCTCCCCCTGTTTGTAAAATTCTGTGGATATAACTTTTTAAGGAATATTTCCTGCCGTATGTTTCCATTCACTCATACATGCTTGGGAAATTCTTTTTTTTCCCCGCTAAAAACACACTTATAGGAAGTTTACATGCAATGATTGTTCAGATTTTCTCGAAATAAAGATGCGGGGTATGAACTAGAGAAATAGACTTCTTCCAAGCTTTAAAAGAAAAGGATGTTCATGACAGAAAAGTTAGAAAATATGAATTAATGGAAGTAAGAAAAAAATCCTGCTCCCACCGCCCATAGTTAGGCATCGTTAATATTGGTTTAGTCCTTTTTTTTTTATTATTTGCCATCCTGCATGCAGCTCAGAAGCCCCTTGCAGCAAGTCCTCAGCCACGGCTTCTAAATCTCTTTGCATCAGGCCACTTAGGATATAATCTCCTTCCCTGGTAGGAAACCACGTGTAGGGATAAAGCAAAACAGAGAGAAAGGCAGCTTGCCTTCAGGAAGCAGCCAACCAATGACATTAATTTGGAAAGTAACATAAACATTGGCCAATACAGATAGACAGCCATTTTATACACCTCTCCTTTATTGGGGATTTCTCACTGTGCTCCTCATTATGTAAAGAACACAATTCTCCTTTCTGCTAGCCACCACCTTTTACCTGAAGAAAATAGTTATAAAGAAAGATCTTTAAAACGTGGTTTCTGGGCTTCCCTGGTGGCTCAGACTGTAATGAAACTGCCTGCAATGCGCAAGACCTGGGTTCGATTCCTGGATTAGGAAGATCCCCTGGAGAAGGGAATGGCAATCCCCTCCAGGATTCTTGCCTGGAAAATTTCATGGACAGAGGAACCTGGAGGGCTATAGTCCACAGGACTGCAAAAAGTCAGGCACGACTAAGTGACTAACACTATCACTAAAGATGGCTTCTGCCCTCAGGGAACTGCCCTTCTGCTCACCAACCTTAGAAGTCAATATTATTTCTCCTAAAGTAGATCTCATGTTTTACTTTGCTGGGAAGGTTCCTCTTCTCCTGGCATTACTGGAGTCCCTCCTCTCTCCTCCATCCAGAGAAGCATCCTTGTCCTGAATCTGATTGGAGGTTTCAACCCAGTCTCTTCTTTCCCACTCTCCTCCTTCCCCTCTACTCCTGGGTCTGGCCTCTGGTTCCTCAATAGGGCCTTTCCACTTTAAATGTTTTTCTTGTAGCCTTTTCTCCTCTATAAAATAGGAAGTAAAATCAGGAAGTGCATGGCTAAAGGCAGATAGCACAGGATGTTTAGAAGCCCACAGTGGGATCCCAGAATAGCAGGAGCAGTAGGATGCAATGTGAGTGAGGGATTCTCCCCACCACCTCCCAGGTACCCTGTACATGCTCCCAGGAACACTGTGTGTGTTTTACTGTTTGTGACCCTCAAGGATTTGTGTGTCTCCTGGTTTAGAGAATTGTGCTAGGGAAATTTTCAATTCCACTCTAAAAACGTATGAGCCCTCTTCTTAAACCTACCTCGCTTAGCCCTTGCTTTGGTAGTAAGGTCATTTTGATATTCATTGAAGTCAGCATTTCTCCATATTTACTCCATGGAATGTTAATAAATAGTATATGGGGGGAAAAGGGCTCTTTGATCAAATATATTCAAGAAATGCTGGATTAAGCTAAATGAAACATTTTTTCAGGACCCGTCAAACCCTTAGGGCTGCTACTACACATTTGCATATCCCAGGGAATATGTCACACAGTATTTCCCAGCATTGTTCAACCATAAAACCTTTTTTCTCATACATATCTTAGGACAGATGTCCCATGGAATGTGGTTTGGGAAAGCCTGGTGGTCTAATCCAAACATAACTGGGGGATACATAGGAATGTATGTATATCCATAGGAATAACAACAAAAAGACACCTTTAACGAAAGTTATGTCAAGTGCAGTAGAATTAAAAAGTGTCCTTGTTCTCTCTTGGGAATCACTTGATCAACTGAACATCTACCTCCATTGCTTCCCTTGGAGTGAACACTTATGTTAACTTTATATGGTCCTTGGTCTACTATGGTGTATCTTTTTTTCTTCACCACTTATTAAGTATTATGTACCAAGTAATGTCCTAAGTGCTTTACATGGATTATCTCATTAAATTCTCACAATAACTGTATGAAATAGAAACTTATTATTAATCCCATTTTACAGATGTGGAAGCTGAGATACAAAGAAGTAACTTGCCAAGGTGACAAAGCTGGTAAGTGGTGGAATTTTGAGTCTCAGTGAGGCAGTCTGATTCCAGACCTTGTGATCTTAGCTATTATACCACCATACACCCTCACTTACTTGTGTCTCAGTGTGTATAGTTGACTCTATGTGGAAAGAACAGTTTCTTTCCACTTAAACTATTTAGCTCCAAACAAAGAAAAATTCTATTCCACTGCCATGAGCTCTTCTAGGCCAATGATTTTGCCACCATGTTCCACTCATTCAATAAAGATTAGATAAGCGTATACGTTTGTCTCAGAACAACAAATAGTTCTTTCATGGCTAGATATAGAAGTAAAAAATCACTTGACCTGCTGATAGTGACTGAGACAAAAGTATCCTCATCTGCAAAATAATAATAGCTACTATTTATTAAACACTTACATTGTGCCAGGCAGTATTCTAAGCACTTTTCATTTTAACTTCAATAATTCTTTCAACTATACTATGTGACAAAGACTATCATTGCCCCCACTTTATAGCTGAGGAACTTGAGGCACAAAGATACAGTTATTTACCTAGGATCACCCAGCTTGTAAGTAACAGAGCTGAGATGCAAACTTAGGCAACCTATCTTCAGAGCACACACCCTTAGTTACTGCTCTAGCCATACTGTGCTTCTTTGTGTCATCTAGTCCAGGCTCTAAAACAAAGTACTGAGCTTATGATCCCACCATGTATAAACATACTTTTGAGTTGAAACTGTATCCATGTCTATTCTGAATACTAAGTGCATACGTGCATATGCCTCTGTGTTTGAGAATATTGTCATATTTATACATCTATGTGCATATTTATTAAGAAAGGAGAAAAGAAAAGAACATGTAAATAAAAATTATGCTTCAGACAGTTAAAACTAAAGGATGGTAAGAAAAGAAAGTTGCTAACTAATGTTGTACCATTTGGAGTGTGTCATTCATTTTATATGCCAAGCATATAGCATAGCACCTAGAATATAGGTAATGCTCAATAAATATTTGTTGAGCTGTTAATCCAGTTTTTGGAGGATGTGACATGTAATCTGGGTTTGAAAACAAAATTTTTCCAGAGTAATCCAAGCAGAGGGATCAGCATGTCAAGAGTCATGGGACCAGGAAATAGCATAGCTTAATTATAAGCACTTGAGTTCTGCTAGACTATAAAACAAGGTTGGGGAGTGGTAGGAAAGTATGTTAGAGAGCTAGCCAGGGTAAATAAAAGGCCTTGCATGACCAGCTGGAGAACTAAGACTTCATGTAATAGACACTGGGAAGACAGTGAAGGGTTTCAAGCTGGGTGAGGCATGATCAGACTTTCTAAAGTTTATCTTTAGAAAGAAACTTGGGAGCAGTAAAAAGAATGGTAAGTGAAAATTGAGATGAAATGCAGGCAGACCAGTTAGGAAACTGTTACTATAGTCAATGAGGACTTAAACTAGTCATTNCTGAGTGAACTCCGGGAGTTGGTGATGGACAGGGAGGCCTGGCGTGCTGCGATTCATGGGATCGCAGAGCAGACACGACTGAGCAACTGAACTGAACTGAACTTTAATAAACAAAACTTTGCTCCTTTATAGCTCTGTCACCACCCCTTTCAGTTGTTGATATCACAAAATTACATCTTTATTCATTGTGTGCCCAAAATACAAACTAATAAGTCTTTTAAATGCATTAAAATCTTGTTTTAGCATTTTTATGATTAGTAGTTGCATGGTATATATTTTTTGATTTTTTTATTTTCAACATTTCTGTGAGGTATTTTTTGATGTATATCTTATACAGCTAATTTTTTAATATTCCGCTTTTTAAATAAGAGTACATTCTGTTTTATTTATTTTGAAAAAATGCATTAACCTCTTGAACTATATAGAAAACAAAACATCAAGTTACAAATCAAAGTTCTAATGATATTAGCTTTTAGAATTGCCAGTTTATTAAACTTTACTGAGATCTTTATTTCTTTGTACAACTTTGAGTTACTTCTAGTTTGCTTTTATTTTACCCTGCAGGACTCCTTTGAGCATTTCTTGTGGAGAAAATAAAGTAGTAAACAACCCTTTCAGCTTTTGTTTACCTGGGAATGACTTAATTTCTCCCTTACATTTGAAGGACAGTTTTTCCATATATGGGGTTGTTGGTTGATAAGTTTTTCTTTTTTCTTTTAGTGCTTTGAATATAGTGGCCTCCAAAGTTTCTAAAACGTATTAATATTATGGTGATAATCTTATAAAGGACCTTAAAGGGGCTTCCCTGATGGCTCAGAAGGTAAATAATCTGCCTGAAATGCAGGAGACCCAGGTTCGACCCCTTAGTCGGGAAGGTCTCCTAGAGAAGGGAATGGTTACCCACTCCAGTATTCTGGGCCTGGAGCATCCCATGGACAGAGGAATCTGGCGGGCTACAGTCCAAGGTGTCACAAAGTGTCAGGCATGACTGAGTGACTAACACTTTGTATATGACAAGTCTTTCTCACCTGATGCTTTGAAGGTTCTCTGGTGCTTCCCTGGTGGCTCAGTGGTGAAGAATCCACTGTCCACTACCAATGCAGGAGACATGAATTCAATCCCTGATCTGGGATCCCACATGCATGGGAGCAACTAAGCCCATGAGCTACAAATATTGAGCCTGTGCTCTTGAGCCTGAAGACACTTGAATGCTTAGAGCCCATGCTCAGTAACAAGAGAGGCACTGCTATGAGAAGCCTGCACATCACACCTAGACAGCAGGCCTGCTCTCCACAACCAGAGAAAAGCCTTCACAGCAAGAGACCCAGCATGGCCAAAAATAAATAGATAAATTCTCTCTTTGTATTTTGCTTTTCAGAAATTTCATTATATGTCTCAGTATAGGTTTCTTTGATTTCATCTTACGTGGAGTTTGTTGAACTGCTTGAATATTTATATTTAAGTCTTTCATGAAACTTGTGAAGTGTTCCTCCCCTTTCTCCCTCTCTTCTCCTTCTAGACTCCCACAGTGAATATATTGATTAATGTCAGGGTGTTCCACGGGTAACCTAGCCTCTAATAATTTTTCTTCATCTTTATTTTTTTCTGTTTCTCAATCTTGATAATTTTTTGGGTTTCATATTTAAGTTCATTGACTCTTTCTTCTGCCTACTCAAATTTTGGTTTGACTCCTAGTGAATTTTAAAATACCAGTTATTGTACTTTTCAGCTCTATAATTTTTTTGGTTTCTCTTTAGGTTTTATAACTCTTTTACCAACACTTCCATTGTGCTCAAACATCATTTTATTGACTTTCTCTACATCCTGTTTTAGTTCTTTGAGCATCTTTAAGACAGTTGCTTTAAAGTCTTTGTCTAGTAGATGTGCCATGAAGCCTTTAAGAGCAGTTTCTGTTGATTTATTTTTTTTTCTTTTAATACCTTATATTTCTTTATATACATTGGATATGATTTCTTTTTTTACTGAAAACTGGACATTTGAATCTTAATAATGTACTAACCTTGGAGCTCAGATTATCTACCTTTCACACTGTTCCCTTTTTGTCTCTGTGCTAAGGATCAGACTGAGGTATAAAGTTAAGGTTCTCACAGGTCTTTTGTGAATCTTTGCCTTTCGCAATTTCCCCATATATGCAGTTGCTTTTGAATTTCTTAGTCTTTAACATCTGGCTCCAAAAAGGGGAAAAAGAGAAAAATGAAGGAAGAGAAAGGGGACCAGTCCTCTAAATCCTCTGTAGGCCATTTCAGCTAGGGGGAAGTGCAACAAAATGGCTTCTCATCTCTTTTCTGTGCTTGTGTATCAGAAGCAGCCATCAGGGATCAGAACATAAACCCCAGATATTTGGAGTATGGGGCCTTGTTTTTGTCCATTCTGACTCATGCAAGCTATGTGCAAGCAGTTCCAAGAACTGTGCACAGTTGCCTGCAATGGAGCTGGGAGTGGCCGATGAGTATCTGCTTCTGTGCCAACAGCTGAAATTTATAGAAATTAACCACAGTTTACAGGCCAAACCTTCCCTTGCAAACTGAGAGCCTTCAATAGACTGCAGAGTTCCAGAATAGTTACATCAGACAAAGTCTGCCTTTGCAATTGTCTCAGTAATGAGATTCCTGGTGCTTCTTACTCTGCCATCTTCCCCAAATCCTATCACCTGTTACTTTCAAATTTCTATAAAAACACTGGTAATCTATCTCTAATGATTTTTTCTAAACATTCTAATCTTCTAAACTTATTTACAACAACTATTTTTAGTGTTATCTCTATATGTTTTACTGACTTTCAAGCTCACCTAAGCTTTCTTTCTTTAACCATAGCTTTTCCATCCTTAGACTTTCAATTTTAATTCATTTTTAACTATTCTGGAATACATATTTAAATAATTTATTTGGGAAGGTTATCTTAGTGGTAGTGTTTTTATTGCTGCAGTTTTTCTGTTTGGTAATATGTTCCTATCGCTCTCACATTTAACAGCCATCTTGTCTGGGTAGAGAATATTACCTCAAAATTTATGTCTATTATTCTGTGGTTTTCTGACATTTAGTGTTAAGAGGCCAAACTGGTTTAGCTTTCTCTGCATTCATCCCAGTTGAATTCCTTTCCTTTTTTTAGTTTTCCTTGTTTTGGGAATTCAAAATGTTCATGGTGATTTCTTGAAATGAAAATCATTTTCTTAAAAATATTTTTGACAGTCTGAACGCTTTGAGCTCGTTAATTGTGTCTTGTGCGTGCTAAGTTGCTTCAAGTTGTGTCCAATTCTTTGTAACCCTATGGACTGTAGGCTGGCAGGCTCCACTGTCCATGGGATTCTTCTGGCAAGAATACTAGAGTGAATTGCCATGTCCTCCTCCAGAGAATCTTCTTGACTTAGGGACTGAACCCACTTCTCTTATGTTTCCTGCATTGGCAGGCAGGCTCTTTATCACCAATATCAACTGGGAAGCCCAAATCAGCTATATGAATTTATATACTCTCTCGCTCCTTCCCCTCTCCGCAACCCACCCATCTAGTCATCACAGAGCACTTCTTTTAATTTTAGGATACTGCTTTTTTTTCAGATCTCTATTTCAGGATCCGTTCTTTGACAAATTTAATCTTTGGCTATAATAGGAATGACATGATAAAAGTGGTGGGTTTTGTTTGCCCTCCTTGGTTGTGCAGATCTTTCATGAGAACTTCCCCTTGTCCCTGAGGTCCAGTGAAATCTTCTGTCATCTTGGTGGTAGAAATCACAAGGGGAGGCTGCCCACTTCCAATACGCATCCATATTAAATCATACTTTTTATTGTCTTACATAATCTGTAGGATATTCTTTTATTCCATCTTATAAATGCAGAGGTCTTTTTCCCTCTTCTTGTTAATTATGTTAATTTTTAGGCTTTTTGAGGGAGTTTCAAGAGGGGAGATTTTTAGTCTCATCTTGATGCCATGTTTGGAACTCAAGCCACTGAATTATTATTTTTTAAATACATTTGGACCTAGGTGAAAACACTCGAATGCAAGAAAAGGGTTAAATATCTTCCACAAGTGTTGGCAAAATCTTTATTAAAAAAAAAAAAAAAAAGAGGAACAGCCTTTAATACAGAAAGTTACAGATTATACAGTCATTGAGGAGGAAGGCTTTCACGGGTGTAGGAGGGGTTGCTCCTCCTGCCACTGTAAAGCGGACTAGCACAGACAGACAGACGGACAGACAAGCGCAATCCATTCCCAGAAGTAACCCCAACAACAGAAATAGCGAAAATGCATTTCAAATGGTAAGTGATCATTCTTATTCTTTGAAAGGCAGTNCATTGAGGAGGAAGGCTTTCACGGGTGTAGGAGGGGTTGCTCCTCCTGCCACTGTAAAGCGGACTAGCACAGACAGACAGACGGACAGACAAGCGCAATCCATTCCCAGAAGTAACCCCAACAACAGAAATAGCGAAAATGCATTTCAAATGGTAAGTGATCATTCTTATTCTTTGAAAGGCAGATATGAATTAGGTAACCTCAGTGTCAGGCTGAGGTTGAGGATAGTGCTGTTTTCTGTCCTTCCTGCCCAAGAATGCTAATTATGTGTTAAGGGCATGTTTATGTGGCAGGAAAACTTGGGAGAAAGCTCCATCTATGCTATGGAAGGTTCGCTAAAGTCTTGAAGGCATTCTTCCCTTCTTGCTCTACAACTCTAAGTTGATCCCATACCTCCAAGGCAGGGGACATTTTAAAAAATTCCTACCAAAGACGTTTGACTACTAATTAAAGATGTGAATTACTGGACATATCAAAATGTTTATTGGTTGTTAGGGGTTTTTTACATAATTAAATTTTTTAGATTTGCTTTTTAAATACTTATATGTTGCAGTTATTGATTTCACAAATCAGGAAACTTTTAAATGTCTGTACAGGTATAACAAATGTCAGGGAGTAAATTCAGTGGACACCAAGTTCGGTTTGGCCTGGGGGTGGGGAATGAGGTAGAAACAGTAGAAGAAAGGCCAAGAAAAAGGAAGAGGAATAAGAAGAGGTGTAAGAAGAAAATACAGAATCCAGATAGTGAGTCACAAACAGGCCATGGGAGATTCTGAGCAGGGCGAAGTAGCAGAAGGAGGTGGAATAATTCAATTTGCTACCGGGTATTAAATAGGCATGATATACTCTAAATTTACTGTGATTTCACTATATTTTAATCTTTGCAATGACTCTCAGACAGATGATATCATCTTTGTGTTTTATAGATGAGAAAACTGTGGCTTAAAGAAGCTAAATAATTAACTAAAGATCACGATGGTCAGGAGTAAAGCTGAGATCTTTCTTTCCATTTTGCTCTGCACCACAGGGTTTCTCCAAGCCCTGGTAGGCCCCCCTGGCAGTGACTTACTGGAAAAAGTCACACATACCCTTCTCTTGGACGGTGGCAGCTGGGGTTACTGGTTATTATTGTTCTTTGAAAATCTACATAACCCTCATCTACTCAGTGCTTACTGGTTTGGTAGATAGCTTTTCTGTTTTTGTTTCAGAAGAATAGAATTTAATTCCCAAGTAAAGACTTCTTTTGCCTCCAGTGAAATTGTTGCCCGTATAAGAAGTAAGCAATTTCAGAATTTACAGATTTTGTGGCACCATAGAAGTGATACCCCTTAGTTATGCTACAGATGTGTATAGAACCAAAGGCCACTGTGTACGTTGTTGTTGTTAAGATTCTTTTTGTTTCACAGTGCTTGAAAATTGATCATGAGCAGGAAATTTTAAAATATAAATGGCCAATATCATTTAGTCCCATCTGAAATAAAAGAAATGCAAATTAAGAGTGAAATGACATTTTTCTTTTAGCAAAGTGACAAATATTTTGAAAAGCAAGTGAGAATGCTATGCATTTCTAAGGAGGGAGGAACATTTATACCCTTGTTACTTGTTGATGATAATACAGTCTTTCTAGATGATAATCTAGTAATACATACCAAAAGCTCTGAAAATATATATACCTATTAACCAAGTAGTTCAACTTTTAGGAATTTATTATAAGGATTCAAGCATATTTTTCTTGCCATTGTTTCTCATAGGGAAAATCTTAGAAATAAATGTCTAAACATAAGTAGTTGGTTAATTATGGAACATCCATAATGAAATACCATGCAGTTATTAAAAACTTCCAGGGTAGAACAATTCTTCATGTGTTTCGCTTACAGAGAAATAAAAAAAACCCAGAATGTACATTGCTACTACTTTTATACATAATACCTATATACACACAATGTTAGTCAGAAATACAGATGATTTCTATTTTCTACTTTGTGCTTTTGAATTTGGATCACATCTACAGGCAGAAAAATAAAGCTAGATATTTAAGAAAACATAACCAATAGCAGGCTTCTTTCAGAAAAGCAGCCTGCTGTCCAGTGGTACATGATCACTCATAATTTGTGGAGTTTCATTGTTAGGGCTTGGGTCATTTTTTATTAACTTTTTGGTTTCTTGACTGTCTCTTGACTCCTCAAAAACATACTGTCTCTACCCATAAATTACTAGATCCTGATAAGCCTGTTTTCATAAAATAATCTATGTGGAAGAGATCAGAATGCTCATTTCCTTATTTTGCAAATGGATAGTATGGCTCTAGAGAGAGCTACATGGTAAAAGGAAGAACAGTGCGGGGGTTAGGTGGCCACATTTAGGAACCAAAGTACTAGGGTTTCTGTGCCTGACTCTTTCACTTTCTAGGTGTGTGACTTTGGACAAGTTGCTTAACAATCGAAATTCTTTAGTGTTTTACTGTGTAATGGGGATAATTGTGGTAAGTGTGAGATTTTAATGAGATAATCCATGTAAGGTTCTAAGTTGCTTTGAAAAGTACTCAGTGATTATTAATATTGTTTATTACTATTACAATTAAGATTAAGATATAGAAGCGAGGTCATTTGTCCAAGATGATACAGCTACTTGATGTCAATGCTAGGACTAGAACTCAGGAAGATTTTTGTCCAGCATAAATGTTCAATCTGCTCTGAGCCTCTCAGGGCAACCCTAGGCTGGGCTCCCAGGGGAGCTGACATGAAACAGGCAGAGTCCAAGGACAAGTCCAGCCACTTCCAGAGAATGACTCTGATCACAGCAGGAAGTCAAACGCTGGAAAGGAGGATAAGGGTAAAGCAGCTGAGACCTGAGTTAGATGCAGAGATGAAGCCAGGAACAAAGAGCTATTGCAGGAGAGAAAAGATGGCTCAGAGACCCTCCTGAGGCTTTTATAGGCCACAGCTGTGGGCTTCATGGGGAGTCTACATAACTTAAACAAACCCCGCCCCCCAAGGTTGGGGTGATCAAACAGACAGATGGGGTGTGTGGAATTGCAGATATACTGCAAGAAGATGCCTGACAGATAGTTCTCATAGAAGGTGAGATGGACCCTGGGAGGAGCCAGAACAAAGACAACCCCCTGCCCCCACTCCCACAAACCCAAGCATGCATTGTGATTATCCCAAAATCACAGCCTACGTTTGAAGAATCATAAACAAGCAAATATACCATAACATTTTTTTTAATTCCACGGGCAGCAGAATGCATAACNATAGTTCTCATAGAAGGTGAGATGGACCCTGGGAGGAGCCAGAACAAAGACAACCCCCTGCCCCCACTCCCACAAACCCAAGCATGCATTGTGATTATCCCAAAATCACAGCCTACGTTTGAAGAATCATAAACAAGCAAATATACCATAACATTTTTTTTAATTCCACGGGCAGCAGAATGCATAACTGATTTGAGGTAGCAAAGAAATCATTTAGGAAATTATTAGACTAATAAGACTATAGGAAACTGATTCAAGGAGAGGTGTTGAGAACATGAGGCCAGGGCAGTTACGGTGGGATCAGAGAGGAGAGGACATATTTGGGAGATATTTACAAACTAGAATTGGCAGAATTTGATTTTTGACAGATATTGAGCTTGAAAGGAGAGATCTAAGTATATAGTGGCATCCTTCCCAAAATGTGGATGGGTTTGGGCCACGGGGAAAGAGGACAGAAGTTGAATTCATTTTTTAACATGCTGAATTTGAGATCTCTTGGAGCAGCTAGATGGTGATGTCCAAGCAGACAAGCAGATATACAGGTGTAAAGTTCAAGAAAGAGGTATGGGCTGCAGAAAACATTAAAGGTCTTCAGTCTCAGTATAGGTTATAGCTGAAATTCTCTTTGTGGGTGAGATTGCTAGGGAGAGGGGGTGGTGGAGTAAGAAGAAGCCAAGGATAGAAGCTGGAAAACTTCAAGATCGAAGGAGCTCTAGGAGGATAAAGAGTCCACATTAGACATCAAGGAGGGACTCGAGAGAGTGGAACGAGGTAGGAAAAAAATGGTGTCACTGGAACCCAAAGAGGAGATTGAAACTAACACAATATTGGAAATAAACTATACTTCAGTTAACAAAAAAGAAAAAGAGGAGGATATGGCCATAGAAAGACAAAGTATATTTACTGAATTTCTACACTGAGCACCTGAGATACAGGAAAAGTGATTCTAGGGACTAAGGGTTAAGGGTTGATTGTGTCCCCTCAAAATTTGTAGTCTTAAATTGCTTTCCAGAAAAATTATAGCCATTCACAGTCCCGCAATCAGTAGTATACGAAAGTACCATTCTTCCTAATGGGACCTCAGGATGTAACTGTATTTAGAGATAGAGTCTCTGCATAGATAATCAAGCTAAAATGAGGTTGTTAGGGTGGGCTCTAATCCAAGATGACCGATATGTTTTAAAATAAGAGGAAATTTAGACACAGAAACAGGCATAGAGGGGANCAAAATTTGTAGTCTTAAATTGCTTTCCAGAAAAATTATAGCCATTCACAGTCCCGCAATCAGTAGTATATGAAAGTACCATTCTTCTTAATGGGACCTCAGGATGTAACTATTTAGAGATAGAGTCTCTGCATAGATAACCAAGCTAAAATGAGGTTGTTAGGGTGGGCTCTAATCCAAGATGACTGATATGTTTTAAAATAAGAGGAAATTTAGACACAGAAACAGGAATAGAGGGAAGACAATGTAAAGAAACCTGGAGAAGACAGCCATGTACAAGAAGAGAGGCCTTGTAACAGATTCCTCTCTTATAAGCCTCAGAAGGAATAAGCACTGCTGATAACTTCATTTTGGACTTCCAGCTTCCAAAACTGAGACAATAAATTTCTGTTTAAGCCACTCAGTACTTGTTACCACATCCCTAACAATCTAATCCATTTGGTAGGTGTAAATAATCCTTTGGTGAGAGGGCAGATAGTCAGAGAAAGAAGCCATGAGTAAGTATTTCAGAGAGGTGAGGGAGGAGCCAAAAAAAGGATTAGGTCACCTAAGCTAAGAGGAGAAAAATATTCCACAATGTAGAGGGTAGTCACAGTGTTAATTCTGCAGAAAGGTGAAGTAGGAAAATGACTGGAAATATCAGTCCAGAGGTCTGTGGCGACCTTTGCGGAGCACTCAGCTAAGTAGAGGGGTAGGTCTTAGAGAGCTGAGAAGAGAGACAGCAGATAGACCACTCCCACAAAACACTGGGTGATGAAAGAGGACCTCTTCACTGAACCAAACACGTCTATGCTGCCCAGAAAGAGCCACATGGAGACGCCTTGGAGTCAGCCAGCCAGACCTGGTGTCTCCTCTGCTTTTTCCAGCTGTCATTTTACATGTTGGATTTTTGGTACTAACACAGATTACATTCTCTTTTGTTAAGCCCTAAGAAATGTGTTACTTAAAGCTTTCCAGAGATGAAATCTGTGATGAATCTGATGTTGTAAAGGGGATGTTGTAAGCCTGTGGTGAATCTGATGATGTAAAGGAAAAGAGAAGCCTGAGTGGAATTTGGGGGATCATTCATAATGTATGTCAATAAGCAGGAAAAAAGCAGAGTAGAATTGGAATAGAGAAGTACTGAAGCATTTTCTTAGAAAGCTTTAAAGTCAAAATGAGCCTAAAATTTGCTTTCCGTAGCCTCAGGATATTTTTTGCCAAGCAACCCAAATATCACACTTCTTTATTATTGAGGATCAAATTTATCAGGTTTGACTTTACTAAAGATCTAATAAAAATTTGTTAAATGAGCATTTAGTGAAATAAATAAATTAGTAACAGACAGGAAATAATCATGGGATAAAACCTGAAATAATAAGGACCCCAAAGGAAAACCTAGATCATCACCTCCATCTTATGACTATTTTCAACCAACTAAACAATAGAATTATCAGCAAGAACCTGATAGTTTTAAGGCAGCATGGAGAGTATAGAAAAAAAGCTGACATATAATTTTTATAGTGTAACTAGGAATAGAAAACAAAATTATGAATTGACTAAAGCAATCCAATGTAGTTAATAATTAAGTGATTTAAAAATATATAAATGACAAAAAATGTTCATTTTTAGTAGAAATGCCAATTCAAACATCAATGAGGTATTTTCATTTATCAGATTAAACAGTAAACAAGCAATCCAATTAGAAAATGGGCAAAAGATATAAAGACATTTCCCCAAAGAAGATATACAGATGACAAATAAGCACATGAAAAGACATTCAAAATCGTTATCCATTATGGGAATGAAAATTAAAACTTTATTGAGATATTACTACACACCTATTAGAATGGATAAAGTAAAAAATAATGGTAACACCAAATACTGGCAGAATGTAGAGAAACTAGATCACTCAGATATTGCTACTGGGACTGTAAAATAGTACAGCCCTTATGGAAAGCAGTTTGGCAGTTTCTTACAAAACTAAGTATACATTTATCATACAACACAGCAATTGCATTGTTGGGCATTTATCCTGGAGAAATGAAAACCTATGTTCACACAAAAAACAGTTCATAAATATTCATACCAGCTTTATTCCTAATAGTCAAAAACTAGGGGGAAAATGTCTTTCCATGGATGAATGATTAAACAAACTGAAGCACACATGTACCATGGAATACCACCCCACAATAAAAGGAATCAACTTCTGATGCACAAACTTGAATAACTCTCCAGAGAATAATGCTAAGTGAAAATGCTGATCCCAACATGCTACTAGGTGATTCCATTTATGTGACATTCTTGAAATAACAGAGTCACAGACAGGAGAACAGTTGGTGGTTGCCATGGCTAGGGGTGGTGGGGAAAGGAAGAGGTATGTGTGGCTGCAGAGAGGTAACACCAGGGAGTCTTGTGGTGATGGATCAGTTCAGTATCCTGATAATGGCAATTGTTGCATGAATCTACGTGTGTGAGAAAATGGCAGAGAACTACTACATACACACACATAAGGAGTACACGTGAAACCTAAAACTGGTGAAAGCTGAATAGGCTCTGGATTAAACCGATATCAGTCTCCTGATTTTGCCATCGTACTAGCACTATGTAAAACAATACCACTGGGGGAAAGATACAAGAGCCTCCCTTTACTCTTTTGTCCAACCACCTTNACACATCTTTAAAGCTTTCCAGAGATGAAATCTGTGATGAATCTGATGTTGTAAAGGGGATGTTGTAAGCCTGTGGTGAATCTGATGATGTAAAGGAAAAGAGAAGCCTGAGTGGAATTTGGGGGATCATTCATAATGTATGTCAATAAGCAGGAAAAAAGCAGAGTAGAATTGGAATAGAGAAGTACTGAAGCATTTTCTTAGAAAGCTTTAAAGTCAAAATGAGCCTAAAATTTGCTTTCCGTAGCCTCAGGATATTTTTTGCCAAGCAACCCAAATATCACACTTCTTTATTATTGAGGATCAAATTTATCAGGTTTGACTTTACTAAAGATCTAATAAAAATTTGTTAAATGAGCATTTAGTGAAATAAATAAATTAGTAACAGACAGGAAATAATCATGGGATAAAACCTGAAATAATAAGGACCCCAAAGGAAAACCTAGATCATCACCTCCATCTTATGACTATTTTCAACCAACTAAACAATAGAATTATCAGCAAGAACCTGATAGTTTTAAGGCAGCATGGAGAGTATAGAAAAAAAGCTGACATATAATTTTTATAGTGTAACTAGGAATAGAAAACAAAATTATGAATTGACTAAAGCAATCCAATGTAGTTAATAATTAAGTGATTTAAAAATATATAAATGACAAAAAATGTTCATTTTTAGTAGAAATGCCAATTCAAACATCAATGAGGTATTTTCATTTATCAGATTAAACAGTAAACAAGCAATCCAATTAGAAAATGGGCAAAAGATATAAAGACATTTCCCCAAAGAAGATATACAGATGACAAATAAGCACATGAAAAGACATTCAAAATCGTTATCCATTATGGGAATGAAAATTAAAACTTTATTGAGATATTACCACACACCTATTAGAATGGATAAAGTAAAAAATAATGGTAACACCAAATACTGGCAGAATGTAGAGAAACTAGATCACTCAGATATTGCTACTGGGACTGTAAAATAGTACAGCCCCTATGGAAAGCAGTTTGGCAGTTTCTTACAAAACTAAGTATACATTTATCGTACAACACAATTGCATTGTTGGGCATTTATCCTGGAGAAATGAAAACCTATGTTCACACAAAAAACAGTTCATAAATATTCATACCAGCTTTATTCCTAATAGTCAAAAACTAGGGGGAAAATGTCTTTCCATGGATGAATGATTAAACAAACTGAAGCACACATGTACCATGGAATACCACCCCACAATAAAAGGAATCAACTTCTGATGCACAAACTTGAATAACTCTCCAGAGAATAATGCTAAGTGAAAATGCTGATCCCAACATGCTACTAGGTGATTCCATTTATGTGACATTCTTGAAATAACAGAGTCACAGACAGGAGAACAGTTGGTGGTTGCCATGGCTAGGGGTGGTGGGGAAAGGAAGAGGTATGTGTGGCTGCAGAGAGGTAACACCAGGGAGTCTTGTGGTGATGGATCAGTTCAGTATCCTGATAATGGCAATTGTTGCATGAATCTACGTGTGTGAGAAAATGGCAGAGAACTACTACATACACACACATAAGGAGTACACGTGAAACCTAAAACTGGTGAAAGCTGAATAGGCTCTGGATTAAACCGATATCAGTCTCCTGATTTTGCCATCGTACTAGCACTATGTAAAACAATACCACTGGGGGAAAGATACAAGAGCCTCCCTTTACTCTTTTGTCCAACCACCTTTGAAGCTTTGTTTCAAAATAGAGAGTTTAAAATGTAATTTTAAAAGACACAAAATACTCAACTTCACTAAGTATTAAGGAAAATGACAGTGAACCACCAATGAGATATTTTCACTTATCAAATTAACAATTTATGTTTTATTAGGGGGTCAGGGTAAAAATGCTCAGTGTATATATGAAGAATGGTATTGTCATATACCACTGATTGTGGGATTGTGAATGACTATAACTTTTCTGGAACTTAAGAGTATATCAAAAGCCTTAAAAAAGCGTATACAGGCAAACTTGACCACTGCCTATTTCTCTGTTCTTAGTAATTTTTTTCAGTTCGTTCAGTACCTTTATGCTAGGCATAGTGCCACACATTAGAAGTATACTGAAGATGAGTATACATGATTTCTGCCCTCAAAGAGTTCAACTTAGTGGTATAAATATTAAATATGATTACTTTTTATAAGAGTGACATGTGGGAGGGAGCCCCAGGAGCACAAATGTAGCTGTTTTCCCTTTGTCTGTAGTTCTGTGTCTTGGATAAATGCTTGAGTTTTGAGTCAGTCAGGCTGGTGTCAAATAATAATAAGTTAATAAGTAATTTTGTACTTATTAGCAGTGTCACCTTGGGGAAGCCATCCAGCTTCCTGAAGTTTAGCACCTTCATCTGTAAATTAAGGTAAAATTGGTACTTAGCAATGCTATAAGGGCTATAAGCATTTATAAAGGATGCAAAGTCTTGTGAAAATGAAATATTTGAGGCTTCACATTCTTTTCTTTAAAATTTATTATTTCCGATATTTGAAATGAAGTCTTTAATTTCTTTGGCTCTGCCTTTTCTGACTGAATTCTCGCAAATGAATTCTTACTTACAACTCGGAAGTTGCTTTAATAGACCTCTTAATTACAGATGAGAGAAGGCCAGGCTCAAGGCAAGTGAATAAAGTGAAAGCTAAACAACAACAACAAAAAGCCACCTAAAATATATAAATGTAAGTTAGGCTTAATAAATGTTCATAGTTGTAAGAAAATAAAGTTAAAAAAGGAAAAACAAGCTGAAACCCAGTTAGCAGATTTTCACACATTCAGGCAGAATTATCCCTTTACACACTATTTAGGTATCGACCTGAGGGGCTCATTCAGTTGTGGGGGGGCTTTAGGAAAAACATTTGCTTAGATTAAAGGAACTTTGGGGCAGGTTACTTACTTCTCTAAGTCTCAGTTAATTCATCAGTTAGAAGGTTGAACAGTTTCCGTTTTTTAGAGGAAATGGATGAGGTAAGCTAATGCAGGAATATGAAACGTGTGGCTCAGAACAGGGACAGCGATAGCTGTGATGGCTGGAACAGGGCTGGGAACGTACGTAAAGTGTTGTCCATGGATCCTTACGACAACCATGTGAGCTGAGTATTATTTTCCCCATTGAAAACAAAATGAGGAAATTGAGGTTTAGAGAGGTTTAGTAAGTCACTCAACATCACAAAATTAGTAAGGGGCAGAGTAGAGAGACTTACTCAAAAAGTGCCAAACCACACAAAAAAGTACGCTGACACCTGACATTCTAACGATGGTCACATAGCATTATCAGCTAGAAATTACAAGATTCAATTCTATATCTCACCAACATCTTGAGATCACCAGCTGTGTGTCCCTGGGCAAGTGGCCTAACTTTTCTGAAATGGTTTCCTCTTGTAAACTTTGTATGTTTGCTGTGCGGATTAAATGAAGCGATGGATTTGAAATACTTAGCAGAGCACCTAGCTCATAAGCAATCAGCTAACAGATGTTAGCTTTAAGGACATTTATTGGACCTGTTCCTTTGCTAAGCAGCGGGAATGCAAAGGGGAATGAAGCATGCCCCCTGCACTTGTGGAACACAGGACAGGAGAGCCATATGAGCAGTGAGACTGGAGCACAAGGAGGAAATTGTTATAATGGAAGAATACATAATGTGATTTTGGAGCAAGGACGATAGAGATATTGTGAAAAGAGGAGGGAAGGGTGGCCAAAAAAATAAAAAAGCTTTCAACCGTGAACTGTGGAGCGATCGAATCTTAAAGGGAAAGAAGTATTTTCCAAACAGAGAAGGCAGGAAAGGCATTCTAGACAGAAGGAACAGTTTGTGCAAAGGTAAAGAAGGCAAAGAGTCGTGAAAGTGTTTGTGAGGGTCCAAAACTAGAGAACAGTTCGTGTGACTAGAGGGTGAGTTATATGAGCTGATCAATAGAAGCAGAAGAGAAAACTTGGATTCAGGCTGTGAAAGGCCTCATGGGTCTTGCTAAGTAAGAAGTGTGATAACTATCCATGAGGAACAGGGAATAAGTCTTTAAAGCAAGGATATTCCATAAATCAGATTGTTCTTGATGAAAGATAATGGCAGGGTAAAGCAGAGGACCCCAGCTTCTGGGATCTAATAATGCCTGATGATCTGAGGTGGAACTAATGTAATAATAATAGAAATAAACACACAATAAATGCAATGTGCTTGAGTCATCCTGAAACCATCCCCCAACCCTGGTCTGTGGAAAAATCATCTTCCACAAAATCAGTCCCTGGTGCCAAAAAGGTTGGGGCCCCCTGGGGTAAAGCATAGTGAGAAGGAATCAGCTTGGAGTCTGTTGCAATAGTCCTGACGAGTAGTGACCGAGATCCTAACATGGGCCGCCAATGAATTGGAAGTGAGTGGTGAGGAAGGGGAAGTGAGGGGGTCACTTAAACTTACATGTGAAATCCAAGTTATGAAAATGGCTTGGTCCTATCTTACCACAGTCATCCCAAAGGACCAAAACAAAAACACAGAAAACCTCTTTTAAAAATAATCTCTTTTGTTTTTATGCAAATAGGCCATGCACAGTGAAAATGCAACTCAAGTGTGATGACAAATACAATATTTTGTCTTCAATCCATGACACATGAAGATGGAACTGGTTTACAAGTGCTATCCTTCTTAAAAATTCCAACTCCTCACATTAAAACTGTAGCTAACCAGCGCAAGTCTTATTTGAAATTGTTTTTAGTCTTAAACCAGATGTGTGGGACTATATTTAGGGCACTTTTCAAAAAAAGCTTTACTCACATTGCTGAAGAGTAGGAAGACCAACATTGTGTTTTACTGGAAAATTTCCTTTAAGTACCAACACATCTGTGTGGTGGTGGACCTTTAGAATTTTCCAGATAAAGGTGCGTGAAGGGAACTGCAAAAATTACACATCTATGGTTCTGCACTACCAACTTGAAAATTGCAAATCCAAGTTGACAAATGCATATTTTAAAGGTTTGCAGAAGTCTTCTGTGCTTTGCTTTTGGTTACAGAGATGACACAGGGAAGTGAGCCTTTGGGTAAAGCAGTGCCCCCTCCCTCAACCCTGTTGTGAAATGGAAGCTTTAAAAAATCCAGTGGTTTTTTTTTTTTTTTTTTTTTACAAGCTTAGTCATATTAGCTGTGCTCTGTATACCCCAGTCTAGTTTATTTTACTTTATAGTGTACATTTTATTTATACTCGTATATAAATATTTTGCATAAAAAGGTGCTTTCACAGATCTTTGTGCTTCTCTAAAGTTGAAATCTGCTGCTGTTTGTTAAAATGTGTTAGTTTTGTTATGTTTATATTCTCTCCTCTGCACACATAGGAAAAAATATATGGAAGTAACTCTTCTAGCAACTTTTACATTTTAGAATATTACCTCATTTTATTTCTTCTAACTGAGGTTATAAAGGAAATGACAAATGTCAAATGCTTTGTCATTTCACAAACTGTTGAGAAAGAAACAACAGTTTCTCAGAATGTGTAAGCACCTATTCTTAAGCAAGGGGCCACTTTAAATTCAGAGATCACAATCTTCTGAATTGCTGTTCAATACTCCCAGGTAATGCTAAGACTGAAAGGATATCCCTTTGGAATCAGATATTCATTTCGTTAGATTCTGAAAAGTGCCATCACCAACATTGGCAGTTTATTGTATCAATCTTTTAACTTGCCACTGTATAGATTTTATTCCTTTTGGAAAGATTTTATGTAGTTTTGTTATTTGTTAACTAAAAGGCCATCTTTTGTGTAAGCTATCAGAGGAAGCCCTGAGATTGTAAGATTGTATTGTAATAAACCTGAATAGCTAGAGTACAGAATTACTAAATTAGTTAAGGATCACTGAGTCTACCCTTCCTTCAAGTGAGCTCTCTCAGTTGGGGCCACCCATGATTAACAGTCATGCAGACTCTGTAACTACTTAAAATATGAAGCATCTCTCAGATAGCCTATCCTTGAGATGGAGGGCCTGGGGAAATTTTTCCTAATTGTGGCCTACCTAATCTAGTTAGAATCTATTTCATGCTCTTAAGATGGTATCTGATCATTAGTTCATCATATGTAACTGAAGTTGTTTATGTTGAAAATCAGTTGCTGGCAAGTACCCTAACAATGTTGGGGCTTCCCAGGTGGCGCTAGTGGTAAAGAAATGCTTGCCAATGCAGGAGACATAAGAGACGCGGGTTCGATACCTGGGTCGGGAAGATCCCCTGGTGGAGGGCGTTACAACCCACTCCAGTATTCCTGCCTGGAGAATCCCAGGGACAGAGGAACCTGGAGGGGATACAGTCCATAGTGTCGCAAGGAGTTGGACACGACTGAAGTGACTTAGCATGCACACACCTTGACATTATTAGACTGTGCAGATCTCCTGCAGGATATGGGAGGGCAGGGACTCTTGGCTTTGGCTCACCTTGGACCCCAGGGCTAGCCCAAGGCCTGCACTCAGTCAAGGCTGGTTAAGCATTTGTTGATGAATGAAGGCAAATTAAAAAGTAGGAATTCTAAATCCATCTGTGGATTTTTAAGAATTATTGGAAAATGGGAAATGTTAACTGAGATACAAAAATGGGTGGGAACACAGGTGAAGCATAAAATGTGCATATTTGGCTGCCAGTAGAGTCTATAGTCACTGCCAGTCACCATGGATGCTCTGGCAGCAGCCCTGATGCTATGCTCAGTCCTTCCAGGAGGTGTGTGTACACACAGCAGGCAGGTGGGAAGGGGTGTTCTGGGTGTTATCTTGCTGCTTCTAATCCTGGTCTCTGACCTGCAGCCTAGTTCCCAGCTAGTCATTAGGACCTGTCCCCTAGTGAAGGGCCTTGTTCCACAGAGACAAATATTGCCATTCCTCACACTGCAGATATCACACTTCTCAGAAACTCCTGATTTCTGGGTGTGGTGAAGCCTATCCCCATCCCATTCTGCCCTGTCCAGCAGACCTCGGATCGCGCTCAGATCCTGAGTATGGGATGGCTGGTTCCTCACATGCTGGGGCTGTTGTATCCAACTCCATCTTCCTCCCCTTCCTCACTCACCCCAGACCAAAAAAGAACAGCTCATCTGAAGCTCACCCCCATCTCTGGTACAACAGAACTTCTTTCTCTAAAATGGATGTATCCTGACACCCTTTCGACAATTTTTTTTCCTTAACCTGCTTTTCAGAACGTGCTAATGTAATCTTCAATACAAAGAAACATATTTTGCTGCTGAAGTTAGGGTAAGTTTTGTTAAGCCAGCACGTGATTTTGAGAGAAAGCGCCCACAAGAATCTTTTGCCTTCACTTGATAGAATCTTGCAAATAACCACCGGTGCCCCTTGCCTTTCTGACTTCTTAGAGGACATCTAGGCAAAAGCGTACTATGCGTCCTAGTTTTGGTGTTCTGAAGTTGATCAAACACAAGTTAAGAAACAATACACACGGCCTCTTTCTTAGCATGCATGAATGATAGGTGTGAATTTGCATCATGAGAAAGTGAATAAAGGAGGGGCATCTAGAGAGACCAAACAAGCCAGCCTAAGATGGGAGGGGAGCCGTGTTAGAGGCTATAAGGGTGAGGGTCTCACCTACCTTGTCAACCCACTTGCAGGATATAAATACTGAGGCTGCAGAATTTTGGTTCAGAGAAAAATAGCAATACTTAACTATATAAAAATTTATTTCAAGTATAAATCAAGATTGCATCCCCTCCAAAGAAAAAAGAAACTTATTTTATTTCTAAGACTGTTCCTCCAGAAACGTGGAACTGAAAGCTATTTTTAATTGATCTGGCCCTTAGAAAACAATGGGGGCTTTTCCTTTGATTTATCTAAGGAACTGACATAAAAAATCTACAGTTTCACACCAGAAAGATGGGGGGGGGGGGAAATGTCTAAATAGAAGGCAGAAATACAAAACTGGAGATTTTCCACTGCAGCATTTTATGTGTGGCGTCTGATTACAAGTGTGCAACACGGAGAAGTGAACCTTTGGACTGTGAAATTGATGCTAATTTCTTACCCACTAGTCTAGAAGCCCTCTAAAATGTCACAATATTCATTTGCTTGCTTTACCAGGAATCAATGTATGTGGTTAGTACGTCTGTGTGTTTAATTCATAGATTTTATTTTTAAAATAGTTTTAGATTTACAGAAAAATTAAGCAGATAATACAGAGAATTCCCATATGAGCCCTGTTTTGTAGACCGTTTCCCCTATTATTATCATCTTGCACTAGTGTGGTATATCTATTACAATTAAGGAACCAATATTGATATATTATTATCTAAAGCCCATACCTTAAGTCTCCCCCTTTGTGTTCTATGAGTTTTGAGGAATTTCTAATAGGGGTTTCCCTGGTAGCTCAGATGGTAAAGAATCTTCCTGCAAGGCAGGAGACTTGGGTTCAATGCCAGGGTCAGGAAGATCCCTGGAGAAGGGAATGGCTACCCATTCCAGTATTCTTACCTGGGAAATCCCATGGACAGAGGAGACTGGCAGACAACATCATGTCCGCAAATAGTTGAACATAACTGAGCAACTAATACTTTCTATCATCATTCTTTTCTATACTTTGTCTCGCTCTTTGTGTTGTATGAATTTCAACAAATTTATAATAACCACCACTATAGTATTACACAGAGAAGTTTCTCTGCCCTCAAAATCCCCCATGCTCCACTTGTTCACCCCTCCTCACGGACACTGGCAACCACTGATCCTCATACTGCCTCTCATGGTTTGTGTTTTCTGGGTCATCTAGTCAGAATCATACAGTGTAGAGTCTCTTCAAACTGTCTTCTTTCATCAAAAAATACGAATGTAAGTTTCTTCCGTGTCTTTTTGTGGCTTGATAGCTCATGCTTTAATCACTGTATGGATTTATCATAGTTTGCTTATCCATACACTTACTAAAGGGCATTTTAGTTGCTTCTGGTTTGGGACAATAACGAGTAAAGCTGATGTAAATATTTGTGTGTTGGTTTTTGTGGGGACCTAAGTTTTCAGATCATCAGGTAAATACCTAGGAGCATGACTGCTGGGTCATATGGTAGGCTTATGTTAAGTTTTATAAGAAACTGTTCCAAAGCACCTTTCATTCCTACCAGCCATGAATGAGAGTTCCTGTTGCCCCACATTCTCATCAGCACTGAGCACTGTCAGTTTGGTGAATTTTAACCATTCTAACAGGTATGTAGTTAGTAGCTCATTGTTGTTTTAATCAGCAATTCCCTAATGATATATGAAACTGAGCATCCTTTCATATGCTTGCCATCAATATATCCTTGATGACTTTTGTATGATCTGATTTTTTTGCCATTTTAAAATTGAGTTGATTTCTTATATTTGAGGTTTAAAGAGTTCTTGGTACACTTTAGATACCAGTCCTTTATCAGATTTGTGTTTTACAAATGTTTTCTTCCAATCTGTGGCTTGTCTTTTCCTTCTCTTATGGTCAGGGTGTTTATGCCTTAAGTAGGGAGGGTTCTTAAAAGACAATTTTAGAACAGCAGTAAGAGGTAAATTTCATAGCAGATGTTTTATGCTCTCTCTCTCAGGTGGTGTTAGGGAACCTGTCTGTGAATCCAGCAGAATTTCATTAAAAGTAGAGTCAGATGTTGGGATGGCTAACTCTCCTGTATCATTAGAGGTTGTGCAGCAAGGCTGGCAATAAGAATAGGACCCAACCCTGGGCTGCAGCTGTTCTAAATAAAAAACAATTCAGAAACTGTGTTTACAGTTCAATCCTGGGCCCCCATGCATGGATTACATTACACATAGGGTGTGAAGTTCTGTCCATGAGTCCAAGTGTGTAAGACATCATCACTTTTCTTATTTCTTAATCCCACCTGTGAACCCCCACTGTGACAGTTAGACAAGTCAGTCAGTCAGTTCAGTCGCTTAGTTGTGTCCAACTCTTTGCAACACTATGGACTGTAGCACACCAGGCTTCCTTGTCCATCACCAACTCCTGGAGCTTATTCAAACTCATGTCCATCGAGTCGGTGATGGCATCCAACCAGCTCATCCTCTGTCATCCCCTTGTCCCTCCCGCCTTCAATCTTTCCAAGCATCAGGGTGTTTTCAAATGAGTCAGTTCTTCGCATTAGGTGGCCAAAGTATTGGAGTTTCAGCTTCAGCATCAGTCCTTCCAATGAATATTCAGGACTAATTGCCTTCCAGATTGATCATACAGGGGTGCCCTCCCCTGCTTGTGGCCCAGTCAGAATTCAGAAGCTTACCTGGTGCCTAAAAAGAGATAGAAGTCCTGATCTGTACTGGTTGCTATCAGCCTCCCTATTCTCCAGCCCACAGTGGTCTGTGAAGTCTGGCAGCTCTCTGCCCCCACGCCACAGTGGGGAATGAGGTCATTCACCGAGGGTGGGTCTCCTGCATAAACCATCTCCCCTGGGGTTGTTGTACCCTTGGGAGCAGTGTGTGGGTTGCTTGGATCCCACTATGCACAAGCCCCACACACCTCTGCCCTTCTCCCCCTCCCTTCTGCATCTCAAAAGCACTCTCTGTCTCGCCTCTCACCTTCTAGGGCACCTACATTGCCTTTTCCAGGGGCTTTCACAAAAGTCCACAAGCGCCTTTGACTTTAGGTCTCTTCTGCTTTCTCCTCTGTAAAAAATATCTGTATCGAGGAAGCCCAGAAAACAAACACTAATTAACATTTCAATAACTTATGCCTCTACAATTATTTGTGGAAACTATTTGGCTAGTATCAGAACCACCACCACCACCATCTGGAATGCTTTTAGAGTGCCTCCTGACCCCTGGCCACAGAAAGCCACATATATAAAACAATGAATACAACTGGAACTGGAAAATTCAGCTAAGTGGGTGTTTCCAAATGCCACAGGTTTCCAGCTTTGCCTCCCAGAGTAGACCCTAACTACATGGTCCCAGAGGAACATCTCTTGAGCAAAGCTGGGCAAGGACATGGGGAAGGAGTCCGTTTCCTCCACTCAGCCACTGTCTGTAGGCCACTCCCCTCCTGCTGCTTTCCCGGTAGCCATGGCTTCCTCAGACCTAAGAACATCTGGGAGGGAGGCAGTAGAGGAAGCAGCCCCACACAGAAGGCAGATTTCTGAGGTTACCAGCAACTTCCTCCTCATTAACACAAGGAGCTGATTTTCATTTTGCTTGACCTCTTCTCAGCATTTGAAACTGCTGACCACCATCACTGTTGAACCCTCTGTATCTTTGGCTCTGATGAGTCTTGGTAAGCCTCCTTATAAGATTTTCAAGTGGCACGGGCTTGGAAGGATGGCTAATTTACAATGGATGAAATATGTGGGATTCAAAGTAATTTTGATTGGCTGAACACTGGCCCCAAATACTGATACACAAACAAGATGGGGCCAGAGGGTGATGATCTGACTTGACATGTGGGGAAAAAAAAGTCACGGTCAGCCAACCTCCCAGTGGAAATGTATATAGGCTAATTTAATCTCTGACCCATTTACAAAAGTGATCTTGTCACTGCCTGTTTCATTCTGTGAGCAAAAAGATAGTTGACAAACTCAGGGAGATGGGTGCCAGTGTGAGAGCCACTGAGTTGATTAGGGTGCACATATGGGTGTGTGCTGAGTCACTTCAGCTCTGTGTAATTCTTTATGATCCTGTGGACTGTAGCCCACCAGGCTCCTATGTCCACGGGATTCTCTAGGCAAGAATACTGGAATGGGTTGCTGTGCCCTCCTCCTGGGGATCTTTCCGACCCAGGGATCCAACCTGCATCTCTCATGTCTCCTGCATTGGCAGGCAGATTCTTTACCACTAGTCCCACCTAGGAAGCCCCAGTTGATTATGGTTCTGGAGAACAAATCATACGAGGAACAGCTGATTATATTTAACTGCAAGAAGAGACTGTTAAGGAAATTTATAATGTTTGCTTTCAACTATCTGGAGGATTTTATATCTAGATATAGATACATATATTCTGATAGTTTTAAAAAATATGACAGGAGCAAGTAGATTGTATTTCTGGGAGTGAGGAGTGAAAGGTGGATGACAGGACTATTATAAAGAAGTCTTTTCCCTTAGAACTGTCTCATCAGATAGTGAGTTTTCCAACATTAGTGAAAAAGCAAAGACTGGACCTCCATCTATCAGAGATGATATTAAGGGGATTCCTTGCTTGAATAAGAGACTGGAATGAGTTCTGTGGTCCCATAAACAACTCTTCATCTCTAAGTCATGGAGTAGGAGAATTCCATGACACTGTATTGTCCTTTATTTCTGCTGCCTCCCTCATCTCCCTGCACTTCTATGTGACAGCTTTGGAGAAGGCTGCTCTAAGCAAGAACTAAAGTAAGCAGATGAAAGAAGGGATATGGAAAACAGAAAATGAAAAACAAAACTTTTTTTTTTAAAGGAAACTACTACATGCCACAATCTGTGCTAGGTATTATGTATATAATTATGTCATCCTATCTGACCCTCACAATGAGATTAGAAGATATTTAGCATTACTTCTGTGAGGAAACTAATACAGAAGTTAAGTCACTTCCCTAAGAACACACAGCTATTAATTATAGGAGGTGGCATTTGAACACACATATCTTTGATTCTGAAGCCTAGTGTGACTTGTTATTTTGACTTATCCTTTATTTATGGGAAATGATACTGCTTTTAAAAATTTTTAATGTTGACATAAGGATTCCTTTTTAAACAAATTTACTTAAAGTAAGTAAAGAGAAAAATATTTTACAAAAAATAGTACAGATTTTGCATGGATATGAAGTGAGACTACTAGCCAGAATGACTGAAGCTTGGGAAATATTATTCCAAATGTTCTGATAGTCTTATATTTTGATTGCTGAGTACAAGGAAGAAAAGAAAATTTGAAAACTACATGGAAGATGAATTAATTTGCTGTGCTCTGATAGGTGGGATAATTTCATATGTTACAATAAGGAAACCAAATAGACCCTTTCAAATAAAAAACCATACAATTGTAAAATCCAGAGGAAAACCCCAGGTGAGGCCTATTCGAATAAAGGTTGAAGTTTCCAAGGTATGCACATGAAGTGGCTGAGGGGAAGTAACGTGAGTGAGGGCCCAGGACCCACACAGGTTTTGAGAGGCCACAGTGGAAGGTGAAGGGGTTTACAAACCTGTTAAGGGGAAGAATGATCATCCTCCCAGTGACGGAAGGAAGATCTTTGTGGAAAGGTCAAAGTGAGGATTGGAAAGTCCAAAAAGAAGATGGGAAAGCAGTGACAAGGACTAAATAGCAGCAGAGCATGCTATGTGCCAGGTTATTTACATGCAAGACCCCATTTGTTTTTCACAACAATATAGCAAGGAAGCTATTACTAGTCACCATTCATAGATGAGAAGACTGAGCTGGGAGATATTCTATAATTCGCCCAGGGTCCAGTGGATCAAGCCAAGATTTGACCTTGGACTGACCACCACTTCCAAAACCGGTGCTACTTCCCCTGGACCCCTTCCACCCAGACAACATCAGGCAGTTTTCACTTTGCCACTTTCAATGTCTCCAGCCTCATGGGGCACCACCAGTCTCTAAGAGAAGGGGGAGCCCTGCTCAGAGGCAGGCTGTCTCTCCTCTGGACTCTAATGCTGCAGATGAAGAGCACATAATTGTCCCCAGATTGAGCAGAGGGTATTGTAAGGCCTGATAAGGTCAGAAAAAAGAAGCCATGTGCTGGGCAGGGTTATATATGTGAAGCCTGTTTCTGCCTAAGCACTGAGTTTGGACAGATCCACATGGAATTCACATACCTTTATTACTTCTTGTGACTCTTCCCCAGACTCAATAGTGCCATCCACTAGGACTTCCCTGGTGGTCCAATGGTTAAGACGCTGGGCTCCCAACGCAGGGGGCATGGGTTCGATCCGTGGTTGGGGAACTAAGATCCCACCTGCCACCTGGTGTGGCCAAAACAAAGAGTACCATCCACTTTCAGGAATAGTGGACCAAGGTAATAGAGACATTCCTGGCGAGGACAACTAGGATTAGATTAAGATAATCTGAAAATAGGGGCTATGTGTGCTCATTGACTGCTAGCAGGATTCAGTCACTGCTCAGTGACTGCTACCACTCAATGAGTGATCTGAGGCAAGGTGACAGGTGAAGCACCAGGTGCCTCTGCTCTCTCTCATTGAGGGCTCTCTCCTGCAGCCCTGCTCAGCCAGACACAGTGTCTGGCATGTGGCTGCCCAGTAAAACATTTGCTGAACTGAGCTGATTCTTTTTACCTTTTTATTCTTTTTCCTCTATGATCTGTCAGGGAAGGTGTCTTTGCCATGTTTGTGGCTGGGCTGTCTTTGGGGGGTTTCCTCAGGGCTTTACAGTCGCTAGCTCTCAGGAGTGTGTTTGTAGTCATTCTCATCAGTGGAAATGCCCACCTGCCAGCAGAAGTTATCTGGAACCAGAGAGAACACTGCCCCTGTCTGTGGTGTTATTTCTCTCTAGTCAGTTCCCCTTTCTGCATTTGAAATCTAGCCTCAGCCCTGACATTATTTCTCTCTCTACAAGGAGTGTTAGGAGGTATGGGGAGCTCACAAAGGCTCCTCTTCATTTATTCTTGATCCCTTGCTTCTGTGTTCCTTGGGAATGCCCCTGGGCTTATGCCTCTGGTCTCTTGGAGCTGCAGTGGATGGGCACCAGTGACAGGTATGTTCTCATGAGGCTCGTGTGCCTGGGGGAGTGTGGTGTGGGGTCAGGCTGCATCTGGGGCAGATGTTCAAAGTAGGGGCTGACAGCCAGCAAGGGAGTGGGTAAGAAGGGGTGAGGAGTATGTCATTAAATCCTTTGACCATCAGGCTCGGTTCCTGGACTGTCTACATTGGAGGTGGGACATGACAAAAACGTGTCTCTTCTAGTCGGGTCCCTTTGTCTGCTTTGACGAGCTGAGAGACGTAACAGGCAGGAAATAGAAGGCACAACTTAGCAAACAACTGGCAGCCTTGCAGTGCTGGGGGCTCCAAGCAGCTATGCTCCAGGAGAAGCTATCCAAGCATGCTGGCCCTGCCCAAGCCCCTTGTGCCAGTGGAAAGTCCAGAGGACGGGGACCAAACTTACACACTCTGAAACAGCCTCTGCTTTCTTGTTTGGTCTTTCCGTCCTCCTGTCCAGAATCTTTGCCCAGTTCTTCTTCCCATCCAAGGGCCCCATCCCAATATCAGCCCCTCCTGGCACCAGAGACCAATAGCTTATTTGGAAATAAATAGTCCTAGGTCAAAAAGAGCCCAGGTAGTGGTTTATCGTGTTCTGTATACCATGAACTATTTGCATTTGCAAATAGCCTTAAAATAGTACCTCCACTAATAGTTATTGAAGGTTCTGGAGAGACAGGTTAAAATAATTTTTGACCAAGGGAACTTCCCACTCCTCAAATTGTAAGAACTGAGGAGTCAACCTGTTCCTCCCAACCTCAGTCTTGGGACTCAGGCTCTGGATTAAAATGTCTATTTAATTATGTGCACAATTTCAGAGTGTGATATTTTCTGTTTGCTGTTATAGATATTATTATTTACATGAGCTATCCTGTGTATAATGAAAGCTTTTATAAATCTTTGCTCATTCATGTCCCCTAAATATATTTTTTGAATGCTTACTATGTCCCAGGTCCTGGGTTTCTAACAAGGAGAATTAAAGACATGGCCCCTGTTCTCTTGAAGCTTCTAGCCTAACAGGAAAACAGTACTAATTAAATAGTCACACTAAAAATGACTTTGTAGCAACAATGCTCTGAAGAGAAAAAATGGTTTTGTGATTGTGCTCACTGTTCAAGAACTATGTCTTTGAGCTTGGTATTTTGGTTACTACAATATTCCCAGATAACAGATGTCCCCTCACAATGGAGGTGAGGATTGGATTTCATGGAATTGAGGCTAGAGTGGGGAGTGGAGAGAACATGAAAGGTGAAAAGACAGGCTAAGCTAGATTCCTTAGGAGAAATTCAAGGTTCAAATATCATGTTTCAGATAGAGGTAGGAGGTGAGTTTAGGGGTCTCTGGGCCAGAAGATGGAAGCTATAAGGACATAGAACAAGAACAAATATGTCTGAAACAAATGAGGAGGTGGTGGGGAAATTTCTGGAGTCATTCAGAGTCCAGGCAAGTATGGATACTTCATCTTTCATGGTCAGGCAAAAAGGAAGGATAGGGTCCTAGGCTGAGCACCTAACCCTTTATTAGACCCTTGTCTTCATCTCTAATCAATGCAGAGACTTTCAGAGCTTCCCATCATAGTTTACTTAGGCTGGGTTTGGGAGAGAGATGCCATTTTGAATATACATAGACAAAGAAAATTGTATCCAGCACTTTCCATCTCCCAGTCAAGATGGGAAAGGTCCCATTTCCTGTTCTTCTCCTTCCTTTCATGAGTATGATTTCTTCCCAAGTTCCATTTCCTGGAAAAATTAAACTTAACTCTTAATAGCTAAAAACAAAAGACATTTCTCCTTTCCAGCTAGCATTTGCATTTTAATAGGGGCTTTCAAAAACACCTTTACCCAAGGAATGAGTAATTTGGGAATTCCAAGCACCAGGGTAGGGCTAGCATGTGGAATGGGGAGAAGGGGATGTCCCTCAGATTGTGCCCATGAAACACTGGTTTTCTCTTTTTGACCATGATTCTGGTTCTGAGAGAGCAGGAAGGGGCTTCCTTAGGAGGCCAGAATTGGCATGGCTGCCTTTGGTAAGTTCTGTGGGTCTTATTCATGGCAGGCAGAGACTCAGAGAGAGGAACTTGTAAAAATTTTGCATGGTGCTTACCCACAAGAACTTTTTGGCAAAAGGGGGAAAATGGTTTCCAAAACCATTGATAAATCAAAAAAACAGTATTTCTTGACTCAGAAAGGTCCAATTCTAGATATGACTAGAAAAACTAGGTATCTGTCTTATACACAGACTTGGGGGATGGGAAAGGTTAATTACTATTGCCATCTCACGTTCCTTCTTCTGGGCAAGTGAGGGGAATGGACTCTTAGTTTTAATGCTTTAGTTACGTACAATGTTGGGAAATGAAGAAAAGCATCCCCTGCTCCTTATGAACCTACTTAGACATTTCTTCTCTGTACCTATGCCTCTTTGATGCCACTCCCCTTGTGTCTGTATGGAAACACTGTGCTCCCAAACGGGTGAGGAAGATGACAGGTAATGAATGAAAGCAGTGTTAGGTAAGGAAATTCTCCATCAGTGAGGACCCAAAGGGATTTGCTCCAAGGAGAGACTGGAAACCAAGTCAGACATATGATCCAGCCTCAGCGAGGAGATGTAGCTGGTAGGGGAGCTCAAGGGAAGCAGAGCTGAGGATGGGTGATGTGTATCAGGACTAGTCACCTCCCGTGTCCACCGGACGCCGGGAAATGTTCACATTTTCATCAAGGCATCACTCAGGCCCATCTCTTTCCTGCCATGCCTGCTTCCCCTAAGTTGGTTCAGCATCTTCATCTCAAGTCTATAAGCTTTTAATATTGGCTTTCTTGATCGCCCTCATACTGGCCCTCACTGCCTCCTTCAGGCCACTGACAGGCTTATTTTCTTTAAACTTTCATTATATAACTTTTTTGCTCCCACACTATTAATCCCAAACTCCCAATTTTCTATCAAAATAAATATAAATTCCTTATCTGACTTTCTAGGCCATGTTCAGCTATCCTGTTCTAGTGTGTACCTCAAGAATATGGCTGAAATGTGCATCCAGTTAAACGCAATCAAACATTTGAAAGTAGTTCATCAGGAGGCAGTAGTTCCCTGAGCCACATTAATGAACGCCTGGACAGTACTTCTGCAGGAATCCATCTGCAGGGCTGTCCAGGGAAGAATTGTTGGAAGCTGGCAGAGCCTTTCAAGGGCAGAGGCAGATGGCCACCACATCAAGTTCTGGACAGTCAATAATTGCTAATATGAAAGGAAGATGGAAATTCCCTGAGAAAGATCCTCTTATGCAATGGCCTAGGCTGACAGCTCTCTGGAGTGGGAGGATCAGACTGAGCGGGCTGGGAGCACGGAGTAGAAGCCTCATCTACTCTAACTGAACTTGACTTTCTCCAGCAAGCACTAACATTCCTAGCTCACTCTGTTCCTGTCACCAGGGTACAGTTCTGAGACCAAAACTGACCTACTTTTAAGTCCCAGGTTAGATATCACCATCTTTACCCCACCCTTCTGGACCATAGGATTACTCGCTGTTCTCTCTCTCTTTTGAAACCTTGGACCACTTGTCAACTCAGAAGGTCCTCCACAGACCTGAGATCCTTTAAACGTACCATACTGTGTGTGTGTGTGTGTGTGTGTGTGTGTGTGTGTGTGTGTGTTAAGCCACTTCAGTCATGTTTGATTCTCTGCAATCCTATGGACTGTAATCTGCCGGGCTTCTCTGTCCATGAGATTCTCCAGGCAAGAATACTGGAGTGAGTTGCCGGGCCCACCATCTTCCATCTTCCCAGCCCAGGGATCGAACCTGAGTCTCTTATGTCTCCTGTGCTGGCAAGTGAATTCTTTACCACAAGTGCCACCTGGGAAGACCACCATACTATGTGTGCTGTGCTAAGTCATTTCAGTTGTGTCTGACTCTTTGTGACTATATACTGTGCTAAAACTTGGAGGAATGAAATTGGGTGGGGATAGGGAAAAGTGGTGTGTCCAGGTTTTCTCCCTTATTTTTCCTCCTTTCTTGGAATGTAATGAGCAGCTTCAAGGAAAACTTAAGAAAAGTTATGCAGTTTAACCACCCACTCAATTCAAGAATCTCTTTTAAAATGTCTCCTCTGCATTATCACTCTACTTTTGCCCAAGCAGTTCTGGTGATGAGGAGCTCACCAGTCCTTGGTTGTAGCACTCTATTCAAACTTCTTCATCACCTGAAGCTGAGATCTGGCTCCCTGCATCTTTCAGTGTTGGAACTACTGTCCCTTTAACAACAGTGCAAGTGTCTTCCTGTGGGAGGGCCCTTAAATATTTGCAGACAGCTTTGGGCACTTGCAGGTTTCTCTGCTTCAAGTTAGTTACCCCCAGGCCTTTCGATTGTTCCTCATTTGACATACTTTCATTATTCCCTGGTGAATCCCTTGATAAACTCTAATTTGCCATGGTCATTCAAGTATAACAGACCTCACTGAATGTGATACCACAAATGATGTGGTCTGATTAGCACAGAGCACAGTGACCACATTCTACACTAAGAGCGAATTAACTTTTGGTTAGCCTTGCCACGCTAACATTTGTGTGATTTTTATATTTACTGCGGATAAGCTCTTCTCTATTTTCTACTTATTCTACTTCACTTAAGTGTAGATGTTTATATGTACCCTGACATGTAGCATGCTAGTATCAGACTCTCTTTTCAGCTGACCAACTGACCAATAGCTATCTGGCTTATTCTTGCACACATTTTTATGTACATCTGCACATTTGAAAGCAGAAGTATGACTTCTGTGCTTTCATTCATAGTTTTACTAAACATGTAAAAATGAGAAAGTAAAAAACAGAGAGCCCCACAGTACCCACCTAGTATCAGCCTATTAAACAAGAATGATTCCTGATACTCAGTTGTTGAGTGAATGAATCAATCAACACCTTGTTCTTATTCCCCATATTTAATCCATCACCATATCCTGTTGGTTATAATCCTAAATTCTGCTTGGACCTATCCATTTCTGTCTACTTTTGCCACCACAGCCTACAACACAAAGCCATCTTCTTTCACTTAGATGACTACAATAGCTGACTGATTGGTCTGGTGGCCTCTACCCTGGCTTCTCTACCATCCATCTGCTACACAGTGGCCAGTCATCTTCAAAATGCAACCCTGATTATGTCACTCCCCTGCTGTTCATGTTGCTCTCAGAATAAAGAGCAAAATCTTTAACTGACCCATAAGGTAGGCATGGTCTGGCCCTTGCTGACCTCTTCAATCTTGTCCTCCACACCTCTATCCACATCAACCTTCTCTCATGCGCCCTCAGTGCCTTTGCACATGCTGGTCCCATTGCCTAGCATTTTCCAAGCACTCCACCAAGCACTTCACTTACTTAGCACCTATTCAATCTGTTCTGCTTACCCGTCGATGCATCAGAAACTGCCCCCAAACTTAGCAGCTTGGAACAATGAATATTTTACTCTTTCTCATAACACGTGAGTCAGAAGTTTTGGCAGCCTTCTGAGCGATTTTTCTGGCCCTCATGGCATCTACTTGGTCACTTAGCTGATGAATGGGCTAGTCTAGATGTATACTATCTAATCCAGTAGCCCCTAGCCACATGTACCTACTGATTACTTGAAATGTAGCTCATCTTAAATGAGATGTGTTGTAAATATAAAATACCCATGTGATTCTGAAGATTTAGTACATGAAAGATAATGTAAAATAGTCATTAATAATTTTAAATTGATCACATATTGAAATAATATTTTAGATATTAGATTAGATAAAATATCTTATTGAAATTAATTTCACCTATTTCTTTTTAAATGTTTTAATGTGGCTACCAGACATTTTAAAATTACATATTTGGCTTGCATTATATTTCTATTGGACAGTGCTGATCTAGAACAAGGGTCAGTATTTTTTTTTTTTTTCTATAAAAGGCCAGATAGAAAATATTTTCAGCTTTGCAAGCCATATGATCCCTGTCACAGCTTCTCAACTCTATCACTGCAGTACAAAAAATAGTCAAGGACAATAATTAAAGTAGTGGTTATAGCTGCATTTCAACAAAACTTTATTTGTAAAAATAGGTGGTGGTCTGATTTGGTCTTCAGGCTGCAGTTTGCTGACCTCTGATTTAAAAGATTCAGAATTTTATTCACATGTTTGGTGGTTTGGCAGAAATGGCTGGAAGACTGGTTTCAGCTGGGACTGTTGACCCAAACACCTACACATGGCATTTCCATGATGGTGGTCTCAGTAGTGGGACATCTGGTATAGTGGCTCTGAGCCCCACTTTCCAAGCAAGACAGACGCTGCAAGGCTTCTTTTGACCTAGCCTCAGAAGTCCTAAACATCCCTCCTAGTGCACTCTATTGGTCAAACAAATCCCTGAGGCCAGCCCAGACTCAAGGAGAGGAAATTAGAGGTCGCAAAGGTTATTGTTACCATGTTTCTAAATTCCATACATTTGTGTTAGTATATTGTATTGGTGTTTTTGTTTCTGGCTTACTTCACTCTGTATAATCGCCTCCAGTCTCTATTGTAAAGTAAAAAAAAAAAAAAAAAAAATAGAAGTCACAAAAGGGTAGGAGGGAGGAGTAGCAAAAAATATGTGTCCATCTTTAATTTATCACATCATTTTTCAAATTTCAGTTTAGACTAGACCTGCTATGGGCCCTCCAAGCACCATGAAGCTCTCCTCTGTAGCACTTGTCATCACTGTAATTTTACATTTATTTGTATGATCATCATCCTGCTCATCAATTAACCTATAAGCAGCTATAGGAAGAGGAGTCCTTTCTGGTTTTCCTCATCATTCTACTCCCAGCACCTCACACAAGGTCTGGCTCCAAAAATATTTGTTAAATGAATGAACAACTTAGGGGCACAGCCAAGTATCTGTATGAATATATATCCCCACATTTCTCCACTGCTCTCAAGCATATCACGAGACACCCTGTCAGAAGTTAAAATTCAGATACAGTCAATTCCCAGCAACCTTCTTATTTTGCAGTTCAGAAACTTTGTGAAAAAGGAAATAAGCCTACCCTCTTCCTCCAAGGACCTCCAAGGTAATCATAGCTGTTCGAAGGGTAGAGCTTCCGGTTCTGGTGCCCTAAGAAGTGACTGACACAGCGTGTCACCCTGAGGCCAGTCAAGGCCTTGGGCGGCTTGTCTTGCTCCTGGCCTTCACTGTGTTCTCACTCAGCTAGCAGTGCCCATCCAGCATGCTTGCTTGGCCAGCCACAGTACAAGCTGGCAGAAAACAAACGATTGGGGTCTGAACCTGGGCTTAGGCCAACCTAGTCCTCCCTCCATGGAAATTATGGCATCTTTTGCTTTGTTCAGAGAAGGACTCTCATATGTGCTGGGAGGAGATGAATGAGTCCACCTTCCACGCTGGCCTGGAGCTGGAATGGTAGCTATTTGTGGACACTCCGTTTTTCTTTTTAGCTCTGGGTTAGGGATCAAGGCCTGCACATCTTTACACTCCCTCACAACCTCTAGAACAAGCCTGACACTGAGTAAATTCACTACATGTTTGCATGAGACTGTCTCAATGAATAACCTTCATTAGACACCAGAAAACCTATCAGCATTTTTCTTGGTGCCCTGATCACCACTAATATTCTAGACAAAGTAGTGAAATAAGGAACTTTTTTTGCTGCTCCTCAACTTCTGCCTTGGAATCTTTCTCTCACTTCCTGAGCCATCATATGTATACTCCCCTTTCCCACCCCGTGACTGGCCAACACCACCTCGCCATATCTGCATACTGCCTTTCGCTTGAGCTAGAGCCCACATCCTCCTGCAGACTTGAGACATGAAAGAACTCTTCTTAATCCCCTTTGTTCTGTTCCAATGTACATAGTTCCCAGAACTCTTCTAGATGAGGCTTAGCTGAAACACAGTAACATGTGTCTGGAGGTTAGCCCAGGCCAGCAAATTCATTACCTGTCTGAGGCCGGGGTGGAGAGAAGCATTCTCTGCCTGGCACGTAATAGGTGCTCAAGTAATATTTGTGGACTGAATGGCAGCTCAGGACAGAAATGTCCCTGATACACAGGGACACTGTGGTCCATCCTACATCTAGCCTAGCCTGTCCCCCTGAGTGTCACACTCTGATTCTAGGAGCTGCCATCACACCTAGCCCCAGGGATGTGCTGTTCCCTTGTTACCCTGAGAGTGGGTAGAACTGAAATCATTTTTCCTTGCTCCTAAAGCATATTTGGGGCTCCCCTGGTGGCTCAGTGGTAAAGAATCTGCCTACCAATACAACAGATTCAGGTTCAATTCTCAGTTTGGAAAGATGGAGAAGGGAACGACAACCCTCTCCAGTATTCTTGCCTGGAGAATCCCATAGATAGAGAAGCCTGGCAGGCTACTGTCCAGGCTTTTGTGTCCAGGGTCACAAAAGAGTTGGACACGACTGAGTGACTAAGCAATAGCAACAGTACATCTGAAACCAACTGGACTTTTAAAGGAACTATACAAGAGTTAACACAATGAGTGATGGATGGAAACTAAATTTCTGGTGGTGAGCAAACTGTAGTGTATATGGAAACGGAAATATAATGTCGTATGAAGTGGAAATATAATGTTGTAAACATGAAAAAAATGTTATAAACCGATGTTATCTCAATAAAATTGAAGAAGAATGCAGGGAAGAAACTCCGTTTCTTTACCTGCAACCTGGGGAAGGAAAATCTCACCTTGCTGTGAGGAATAATATACTTGGTCTTTGAGTTGACTCTCACTCACGTTCTGTGATGGCCAGGTATGTAAAGTGAGAGAAAGTAGTGTCTGATGGGTGCTCTTCTTTAGTTTTCAAGGTGAACCTCCAGCTAAATAGAACGTTGAAACTTGTTCTAGGTTTTTGACCAGTTCACCCACCTACAGACTTTATTCTGCTCGCAACTGACAGAAATATCCTCGCAGAGAATCTCCCCTGTAAATTCTTAGGTTCTTTCCTCTCCTAATCCCCTTTCTGCTCTCTCCCTCCAAAAGCTAGAGTGTATGCTTCTCAGGCCCTCTGGAGAAAGTTGTGACTCGTAGTTGTGGTTCAGAGTTCATAGCACAGGGAGCAGTGACCTTTCTGCTCTGCCTGATAGCCAGTGACATTGAAGAAAACTGGCCCCTCACACACACTCCATGGCTAGAGAGGAGAGAAATTTTTCACATGTATAAAAGAGTATATTTTTATACATTTATACTGTATAAAAGAGTATCATGACACTCAAGTGTTTTAGCCCTATATTTTAATAGGGCCGCTGGTAAACCAGGTATCTAAAGTGTTGGTCAGGATGGTGTGCAATCTCTAAGTTAATGTTAGGAATATCACTGCTGGGACAGGATTTCGAGGACAAACATGATCACTCTCCCTCAAAAGCCATAAAAGGCTTTGATAGAAATGTGTTAGGCTTAAGCTTATTCTCTATTCTCTGTTAGGCTTATTCTGCATAGTTTGAGAGAATAATACCAGTATCAATGAGAGGAAGTTAAGGAGAGGCAGCTTTTCACCCAGGAGAAGACAGAGATTCCAAATAGAGAAGCAAAAAATAATTTTGATGTCCTTCTCAGACCCAGTGCTCCTCCCTACTGAATGAATTATAGGGACCATCTGTCCAGGATTTCCCAGGACAATCAGATTTCATGTGATTATTTGAATTAAAGGTGATTCATTAAATTTATACCAAAGTATAATTTTGATGGTATGTCCTGTCTGACATAACACACAGGGAAGAAAAAAAAAACTTTGATTACATCAAGCATTCTGATACTTGGTTTGCAAACAGTGTGAGATTTTTATACTAGGTAGGAGTTCAGACTCACAGGGTTCACAGTCCTCAGAATCTATGATAAATAGGATATTGGTAGTGATTTAGGATGATGAAGTGCACAAGAATCAAATAGAGAACTCCTTTACCCTATGATCCACCAATCTCACCCCTGGGCATATATCCAAAGAAAACTCTAATTCAGAAAGATATATGTACCCAGTGTTCACAGCAGCACTAGTTACAGTAGCCAAGACACGGAAGCAATGTTCAACAGATGAGTGGATAAAGAACATGTAGTATATATGTATACTACATATATGTATGTAATATATGTAATATGTGTATATTACTCAGCCATAAGAAAGAATGAAATCATTCCATTTGTAGCAGCATGGATAGACCTAGAGATTATCACACTAAATGAAGTAACTCAGACATGGAAAAGACAAATAGCATATGCTAATACTTACATATGGAATCTTTATGATACAAATGAACTTATTTATAAAATGGAAACAGACAAATATAGAAAACAAATTTATGGTTACCAAAGGAACAAGAGGGGAAGGGATAAATTAGGAATCTAGGATTAACACATACAAAACTACTATGTATAAAATCAACAGTAAGGTCCTACTGTAAATCACAGAAACTATATTCAGTATCTTGTATTAAACTATAATGGAAAATAATCTGAAAAAGAATATATATGTAACTAAATCATTTTGATGTACATCAGAAATTAACACAACGTTATATATCAACTATACTTCGATGTTTAAAAAGGAGAACTCTTTTTCCAGATTCTACCACCGACTGGTGTCAGCTTTGGCCCAACAGATAGTGCCTGTGTTCTGAAACGTATTAAAATCACTAGAAGGAAGGCAGAACAATTGGGAGGGAGCATGAGGTGCACAGATTGGACACCTACTATGTGTTTTGGCAACTGAATATATTTGCAACTCACTGTCACAAAACACAAATTTTCTAATTGTTTACTGCTGCTGCTGCTAAGCCACTTTTGTCGTGTCAGACTCTGTGCGACCCCATTGACAGCAGCCCACCAGGCTCCCCCATCCCTGGGATTCTCCAGGCAAGAACACTGGAGTAGGTTGCCATTTCCTTCTCCAATGTGTGAAAGTGAAAAGCAAAAGTGAAGTCGCTCAATTGTGTCTGACTCTTAGCGACCCCGTGGACTGCAGCCCACCAGGCTCCTCCGTCCATGGGATTTTCCAGGCAAGAGTACTGGAGTGGGGTGCCATTGCCTTCTCTGAATTGTTCACTAATTAGCACTAATTTTTTAAATATAAAAGAGCTCCTACAAATCAGTAAGAAAAAAGAAAAAAAAGGCCAGTGACCCAAATTAATAATAGGCAAAAGAAATGTACAGATATGGAATAGGAAATATTATCTCTTATACATTTGAAATGATGCTCATACACAAAATAAAAGAAATTCATTTTAAAATTATAGTGAGAAATACATCACACCCTTTAGGATGGGTACTAAAGAAAAGAACTACAGGAAATAACAAGTGTTGGCAAGAACGTGGAGAATTGGAATTCTTGTGCACAGTTAATGAGAATGTAAATGGTATAGCCATGGAGAAACAATATGGCAGTTCCCTCAAAAATTAAAAATAAAATTACCATATGATCCAGTAATTCCACTTTAGAGTATATACCCAAAAGAAGTGATAGCAATGTCTTGAAAAGATACTTGTACACCCATGATCATAGCATAATTCACGGCAGCCAAAAAGAGGAAGCAACTCAGATATCCATCAACAATTGAATGGATAAACAAAATGTTGCATTTACATATACATACAATAGGATATTATTCAGCCTTAAAAAGGAGGGAAATTCTGACACATGCTACAAAACGCTTGAATCTTGAATACATTATGCTAAGTGAAATAAGCCAGACCCAAAAAGGCAAACATTGTATGAGTCTACTTATATGAGGTGCCTAAAGTAGTCAAATTCATGGAGATAGAAGGTAGAATGATGCTTTTCAGGGACAGAGGGAGTGGAGGAGTGTGTGGAGTTAATGTTTAATGGGTATAGAATTTCAGTTTTGCAAGATGAAAGGGGTTCTGGAGATGGGTGGTAATGATGGTTGCACAACAAATGTAAATGTGTTTAACATTACTATACACTTTAGAAATGAGTAAGATGGTAAATTTTAAGTTATATGTATTTCATGACAACAAAAGAGGAATTTTTTAAAAATTACAATGAGATGTCATTTTAACCTTCCCCGTTGGTAAAGATCAGTATTAAAAAGCAGAGACATTACTTTGCTGACAAAGGTCTGTCTAGTCAAAGCTATGGTTTTTCCAGTAGTCGTGTATGGATGTGAGAGTTGGACTATAAAGAAAGCTGAGTGCAAAAGAATTGATGCTTTTGAAATGTGGTGTTGGAGAAGACTCTTGAGAGTTCCTTGGACTGCAAGGAGATCCAACCAGTCAATCCTAAAGGAAATCAGTCCTGAATATTCATTGGAAGGACTGATGCTGAAGCTGAAACTCCAATACTTTGGTCACCTGATGCTAAGAACTGACTCATTGGAAAAGACCCTGATGCTGGGAAAGATTGAAGGCAGGAGGAGAAGGGGATGACAGAGAATGAGATTGTTGGATGGCATCACTGACCCAATGGACATGAGTTTTGAGCAAGCTCTGGGAGTTGGTGATGGGCAGGAAAGCCTGATGTCCTGCAGTCCATGGTGTTGCAAAGAGTCAGACAGGATTGAGCAACTGAACTGAACTGATTGGTAAAGATTACAAATTAGAAATCTTTGTTGGCAAAATCTATAAGAAAATAAGGACATTTATGCTGTGATTTTGTTGGTGGGAGCATAAGCATCTAGTTTTAGGGGAGAACAATTTTTCAATATGTGTGAAGATTAAAATTGAATTTGCTTTTTAACTTCTTGGTCAAGCCATTCTGCTCCTAGAAAGATAGCTTACTCTCACATATATGATTTGGCATATGATCAAGGCTCTTCATTGCAGCAGAAGATTGGAAAAACCGAAATGTCTATCGATAGGGGCTGGTAAAGTAAATTATTGCCATCCAATTGAAAATACCAGAATAATATGCAACTGTTAGAATGAGGATACTCAGTATGTGTGGACACAGAAAAACCTCCAAGGGAGTGGTTAGTGTGTAGAACTGCATAATAGTGTGCTAACATTTGTGTTTTATAATAAAATGGAAAAAAAAGTGTCTCAGTTTTCATTTTGTCTCAAATAACTGCAAGTAGAGGCAAGAAACTGCTAACAGGTAATAGTGGTCACTCCACTTATTGCTATGGGGAGAAATCAAACTGCTAGGGGGCAAGGTTGGCAGGGAGTTGCTTTCCACTGTTTATTGCCCTTATATTTCAAATGTAGTACTATGAGCAGGTATGATCTATTAAAAATTGTTTATTAAAAAAAAAGAAGTTACAATCCAGAAGGAAAGAAACATAACAAATACTTTCAGCCTAAAGTCATACATTGGTGCTATGGGAAAGGAAAGGAAGGGTGTCTAGCATAACCCACAGGCATAAGGATGGCTTCTAGACAAATCACCCACAGGGAACAAATGTCTGCTATGGGATCAGGAATAGTTGTATACTTTCATCTGAGCATCGGTTTATTTTTATCTCATGGCCAGATCTGGAAATTGATTCACCAATTAGATTTTCCTTTTCACTTTATCTGTTAAAAAGTTAACAAGCCAAACTTGTGACCCATCCCACACAAAGTGGGCAGATTTCTACAGTAAGCATTTAGCTTTGGCTTTGTACTTGACTCCATTTTGTATTCCTGCATTTGGTTTGCTTTTCCCCTGTTTGTAATGTTGGTCATCTTCCCTACTCTATGCTTCCCTGTAAGCCACTCTACAGCCTTTTTGGTCTAAGTTGGGGTAAATGGGTGAATGAAGAAAGATGGAGGGCAGGAAAAGAAAAGAGAGAGCATGGAGGTTATAGAGCAATACCTATCATTTTCCTTGGCTCCATCACATAGATTAAGTGAACACTCTAGTACCGGAAAATCCCGTGGACGGAGGAGCCTGGTGGGCTACAGACCATGGGGTCGCAAAGAGTGGGACACAACTGAGTGACTTCCCTTTCACTTTCTAGTACAGGGTTATCAAAGTGGGAGCCCACTGCAACACTATCATCTGTGAGTTTGTGAGTCATGGATTTCACTCAATGTAGTAATCAGAATCTCTGTGGAAAAGGCCCAGGAATCTGCTTTAACATATCCTCCAGATAATTTTTATGCACATTAATGTTTGAAAACCACAGGGAAGCCAAAGAAAAATTGATTTCTAAACATGAAAGTGAAAGTCGCTCAGTCGTATGTGACTCTTTGAGACCTCATGGATTTATAAAGCCCATGGAATTCTCCAGGCCAAAATACTAGAATGGGTAAACTTTCCCTCTCCAGGAGATCTTCCTAACCCAGGGATCAAACCCAGGTCTCCTGCATTGCAGGCGATTCTTTACCAGCTGAGCCACCAGGGAAGCCCAAGAACACTGGAATGGGTAGCCTATCCCTTCTCCAGAGGATCTTCCCGACCCAGGAATCGAACCAAGGTCTCCTGCAGGCAGGCAGATTCTTTACCAACTGAGCTACCAGGGAAGCTGTATATACGTTCTATTTGTCCTACCATACCCATTTATTGGTCAAGATAATAATGCTGCTGTTGCAGTTTTAGTTGCTCAGTTGTGTCTGACTCTTTGCCACCCCATGGACTGTTGCTCACCAGGCTCTTCTTTCACCATGGGATTTCCCAGGCAAGAATACTGGAATGGGTTGCCATTTCTTTCTTAGCTGCTGCAGTAAAAACTCCCAAAATTTCATTAACTTAACACACCAAAATTTTATTTTTTGTTCACATCACAGTCCAATATAGATCACTGTGGAGTGTTAATAGCTGTTTTATTAATTTGTTCAGCCAATCAGCTTCTTTCATAGTGAGGCTTTACCATCTTCTGGCTGCTTGGATTCCTCCTCTGGATCCTCTGCATCAAAGAAGGCAGGGGATGGAGGCAAGAGAGAGGCTTTCGCGCTGTGGTACCTGGAAGTAACGCCCATCTTTTCTGCTCGCAATTCCACTGGTCAAAACCCAGTCACATGGCCTACTGGTGGGGGCTGGGAAATAGGGTATGTCTGTCGGGTTAGGAGAAAAAGAAAATGGCTTTGATAAACACACTGTGTCATCTTTGCTCCACCCAGGGGCCGAAGTGAATTTCAAACGCCACTTTGTCACATTTTGGTTTTTGGTTTCATTTTCTAATCGAGTTTTATCTTCTCTGTTTTCACTGTAGCACCATGGGACTGCGAAACACTCTCATTGTGATGGCCCTCCTCCTCTCTGGTAAGCACACTTTTGGCTTTATAAAGTCCTAGAATCCTCCTACTGTCTCCCTGTGAACCTGAAATGCAAGCTGGGGCCTAAGACTTGATGGGTTTTACTCACTTTCTATTCAGCGTGCACAAGACCACAAGCCGAAAAGACTTTCATGAAGAAGGAGGAAGCATGACAATTGAGAACAGGTATCTCAGCTGATGGCGGGTCCAACCTGAGATGGAGCCCACGCCTCCTGCCTTCTTACACCTGCGGTTCCAGATGCACAGAGGAGGGCAGACTGGACTGTCCAGCAGTGCCCAGGGAGCTAGGGGAAGGTCCCTATTCTGACATGCCTGAAGCTTAACTCTTTTGCTCCTCTGTTCCCATTGCTGGCATTCTCACACCTTTAGGAAATGACAAACTGGCTTCTAAAAGTCTCCAGCTACCAGCCATCATTAGTTTTCTTCTTCTCAACCTTCCCTCTCCCACCACCTCCTTCCCCCTCTTCTTCCCCTCAGCGCGCACCCATAGAACATAGTTGGCACTGATTACTGGGAGGATCAAGGCACCTAGCCCTGCAACCACTTGATTAAATGCCCTTCAGCTAATCAAATCAGCTGATTTACCATCAAGCTAAGGGGCTAAGCTTCAGGGCTTCCCACCTGCACAGCTCTCTCCAAGCCACTCCAAGACCTCAGGAGGAGCCCTCACAGCGTGGTCATGGGTCTTAGATCTTGGTAAAGTTTTCACTAGTAAGATATTTTAACCACAGTAAGTTATGACCACTGTCTCTTTCCACTGTGACTTCTTGGCTTGTCTCTCTGTCACATTCTCCCCCGTCGAGCAGTGTTGCAGTGGCCATGGGCATTTTGTTTTGTGCTTTGTATTCTTTTTCTTAAAGAGCTCTTCTCCACTCAAAATAAGTTTTAGTAGTGTCAGGCCTCAGAAAACTTGGACTTTCCTGGCTGCTGCTGTCTCTGAGTTTAGTTTCATCAGTATCCTGGGGCTGGCCAAGGTTCTTGCCACCCATCTTGGGACTGGGTGCCCTTCCCCTGACCTATCCCCTTCCTGCTGCTTGTCTTCCCACCCTCGGCACTGAGAGGGAAGCGTCAGTCCTGGGGTGGAGCAGATGGGGGAGGGGTAGCCCACCTGCTGTCTGGCTGCAGCAGACCACAGGCTGCCCCTAACTAACCAGACTGGCCACAAGCTCACCTCTTCCCAGTGGCCACACATATAAGGCCCTTGGCCACTGACCTCGTCCCTGCTGTGGTTGACAAAGAGTCTCCCTCAGATCCATGCTGGCTGGGACAGGCTTTTGGGGAAGTGCTTTCTGCTTAGCACCCTGGAACTTGCTGTGTCTGTGCTACAGACATGTTACCTGATCTACAGATGGGCTAACTGATCACTGACTTAGGTCATAATACTAGCTTTCACCTCCTAGGACCAATATGATTTGCTATTTTAACTCTTGGGAAGGTAGAAGTTATGTGTGAGCAGGGGCAGAGAGAAAGGGGTTGAAGCAAAGCTTTGGAGAACATTATCCAGTAAGAACCTCTTCCCATCCCACTTCTAATTTTTTTATTTGACAAGCACACAGATGTATTGCTTACAAAAGCTTTGTGCCAGTTACTGTTCTAGGCATTTTATCGATATTAACTCATTTAAACATCATCATAACTCTGCTTTAGGTCTTGTTATGATTCCCCATTTTACAAATGCAAAGCCCAGAGAGGTTAAGTAATTTGCTTAAGACAACATTGCTAATAAGTGGCATAGCTTGAATTCATACCCAGCAGTTCAGATGCAGCATCTGTGCACTTCACCTTGACATGATGCTACTTCTCCTAACTCTTGCTAGGGGGCTCTCCATAGTAGTAGGATTTGTCCCTTGGGCACCTAAACAGGTTTGATAGATCATGTAGCTTGTGCCTCAGTCAAGTTCACCATTTTCCCATCAAATACATCCTCCAAGTTCCCTGCAGTCAATACCTTAGCTGTCCCTACAGCTTGGGCCCTGGGCTTTCTCAAACAGTGACCAACCCAGGTCTTATGACTTGGGAGAGAAGAAAGAAAAATGGCCTGAAAACAAATTTTCAGAAAAGTCTGAATTGAGATATCATTCACCCCTTCTCCCCCTAAACTTTCTGACTCTGCCCATGGAAAGTGAAAACAAAACTGAGAAACCTTAGCAAAATTGAGTCCAGGTGTCACTTTTGCCCTTGCTTTGCGTTTGAAACTGCTTGGACACTTCCTAACTTCTGAAAGAGTTATCAATACTGAAATTTAAAAAATAACTCCCCCAAATGGAAGTTATTTAAGCTTTATGGTGATGAGAGAATAGTGGTTATATTTTTGGCAGTACAAATTTAAAGTGGGATAGAAGACAGTGACACTTGATTGATAACATTGCCAGTACTTCACACAGGATTAAAAATAGCAACAACAACAAAACAGATTTCATTCTTATGTAAAGAATGAAAAGGAATCCATCTGAATCTCATCTTCCTTCCTAGGGCACATCTCTGCTTGCTGGGTTGATGAGAAGTGACTGGCTCATAGGCAGGCATCCAAAGGGAGAAAGGGGATGCCATTGACCCAGCAAAAACACAGGGCTGAATAATTCATTTGACAGCAGATATAAAACAATGCAGTGAAATAATTCTGTTTCTCCTTTTCCCCTAGTATGTTTTGTGTCTTCCCCTAGTCATGGAAATCAGACAATGTATTTGCTGACTCTGCCCATGAGGCAAAAATTGAATGAGAGTTTGAAACCTAAAAGGGCAAGAAGGCAGCCTTCTTGCAGAATTAGATTATAATGTGTATTTATTAGATTATAATTTGTGTTTAGATGATAATTTGTGTTTATTAGATTATAACTTATGCTTATAAAGCTAAAGGAATGTTGAGCTGCCACTAGCAAAGGTACCTCTAACTGTCCAGCTCTGTTTGCTGCGATCCCAGCACCTCCAGTAATACTTAAGTCTGGAGTCAGAGTGGTATTTGGGAAATCAATAGTTCACACATCAGGAGGAAGTTTCTTCTTAGTTTGACTTTTGAAGGATGCTCTCTTATTGTCTGGAGGTTCTCTGCGTCCTAGGGCTTCTCATTTCTCTTGAACAATACTTCTGGTTGAACAATTAATATACCAGGAGTAGTTGAGGGTTCTTCCTTCACTTTAAGATTTACATAAAATTGCCTCAAACCTTCATTTGGTATCTGGTGTAAAGGTTTATTGTTTCCCCTGGATTTTTCCAGGTTCCTATACAGGTGGTTGCATGTTTATATGGTTACTTTGACTCCTACCTCCTGTTGCTGTTGATAGTGGTCACTATAATCACAGAAGTGGATAGATAGTTCAGACCTAATTCCCAAATTCCCAAAGAAGTGTCATGAAGCCTCATGGTTCTCCTTCTGGAGTCACTCCTTTAAAATTACGGTACTGTTTCAGAGGTCTTTAAAATACATGTATGCTTCCCAGTAGGGAGTATCTTACTTCTGAAGTAGTGGATCATTTTAATGTTTAGTAGGTTCCAGAGAGAATGGGCTGTCTGACAAGTTAATTTAGTGGAAGATGGTCACTGAATAGGGTAAGTATAGGGTTGATTGGGAGCAGGGGTGATATTTGTAGGGAACAGAGAGGCTCCAATGGCAAACAAACTACTTTAGGAAGAGGCAAGAGTTTGAGAGACTGTAGCTTGTTTTTTCTTTGAGAGAGATCTTAATACCATCTCCAAAGTATGCAACTCGGGATTTCAGTCCCCTCGGTATGTTGAGATTCACAGAAACAAAAACACTTGTAGCCCTTCCTTTATAGCCATCGCCAGCCATAGGGCCAAATTCCAGGACCTCAAAACTACAAAAAACTCTTTCAACATCCTCGAACAGTATTTCGAAACATTCTTGGTTTCATTTTCACTTTCTTTCATTCCTTCTCCCTGTAGATGTCTCTATTAAAAAGCATTCAGCTCTCTGTACTATTTAAAAATAAATCACTTCTCTGGTCCTTACAATAACGTAACAGGCAAGAGAGTAAAAATAGTTATGTATAGTTGTAACCACAATACACACGCAAATCCCTGAATATGTTTTATTCGGTATTGTTTCATACACACTTTCTCAAGTTTCTAAGTTCTTTTCACTTTTATAATTTTTGAAATTGTATTAGTCCAGTGAGTCAAAATGCTATAATTTGCTTTATTTGTATGTGTGTGTTTTATTCATTCAGAAGTAATTGCCCCCATTGTCTTATTTGATTTATGGTTGCTGATGAGTTTTCATTCTTATTTTCGTTGTTTTATAGGTGTCCTTTCTTCACTTTTTTTAAAGAATGACTCACTTCTTCTTTGTAAATTTGAAAAAGTATTTGATGTTATTTGTTTAGCAGCTTCACAGCATATCTTCACAGTATGTCTAGATGCAGATTTATTGTCATTTATCTTCCTTTATTGTCATGGTACTGAGTATGCATTTTTGATCTAAGGACTTGTGTCTTTCTCAGTTTTGGATAATCACAATCTTTATCTATTTAAACATTGTTTCTCTACCACTCCTCCCATTCTCTTCTTTTAGGAACTACTAGTACCTCTCTCGGAGAAGGCGATGGCACCCCACTCCAGTACTCTTGCCTGGAAAATCCCATGGACAGAGGAGCCTAGTGGGTTGCAGTCCATGGGGTCGCTAAGAGTCAGGCACGACTGAGCGAGTTCACTTTCACTTTTCACTTTCATGCATTGGAGAAGGAAATGGCAACCCACTCCAGTGTTCTTGCCTGGAGAATCCCAGGGACGGGGGACCCTGGTGGGCTGCCGTCTATGGGATCGCACAGAGTCGGACATAACTGAAGCGACTTAGCAGTAGCAGCAGCAGCAGCAACAGTACTTCTCAGACTAACTCCTCTGGACTCTTAACCTGTTTTTCCACATTTTCATTTCTTTCTCTCTCTCTCCAGCAGAGCAGTCAAGGATCAAGTGGATCAGCACAGACATGGGCGTCTTCAGACTGTTGAGGGCACTCCGATCAAAGGGCTCCAGTAGTTTCATGGACCCTGGGGAGAGGTGGAAAGGAAGGATGAGGGGGAAGGGCTCAGAACGGAAATACTGAGTCTGCTGGGGAAAAGTAAGCCTGCAAGGCGAAAATGTCTCCAAACATAAGGCAGCCTCAGCAGAGGCATCTTAAGAAGACCTCTGCCCAAGGCCCCAGATAAAGAAACTGCAAAACAAAGGTGCCTGGGCTACAGATACAAATATGTAAAAGAGTATGACTGGCTGGTGAAGGGAGCAAATCTTTTGACTGCAACTCCATTCCAAGACTGCAGTGTCTTCTTGGCTGTGCAAAAAGACTGAAGTGGTGAGGCCTTGAGATAGAGTGTGCCTGGCCTTTTAATGACAAGGAAGCCAGTATGGCTGGAGCAGAGTAAGTGAAGGGAAGACTTCTGAAAGGTACCGGGATCAGCTTACATAAGACTTCATAGGTCACGGGAAGGATTGGGGTATAGTTCTCAGTGTGATGGGAAAGGATTTGGCTATCATTTTCAGAATGATGAGAAGTCATCAGAGACTTTTGAACAGGAGTATTATACTATCTGAGATGTATTTTTAAGGATCAATTGGGCTTAAGGAATTAGATTTGGGAACAAGGGTAGAAGCAGGGAGATAGGTTAGGAGGCAATTGCAATTATCCAATCAAAAGGTAGTGGAGGTTTGACCTAGGGTACTATCTGCAGGTACAGTGAGAAATATTCTAATTCATAGCATATCCCAATGAGATGGGAAAATTTATGGAGTGGTGGTAGGAGAAAGAATAAAATGAAAAGGTAAGAGGTGGTGGCCACAGGTGAGATGCTTGCTACTGAGAGTTTTTAGGAGGTGAGGTGATAACAATAAGATCTGAATTCTGATCCAAGGAGGAGATGGCTGGGGTAGAGAAGACAAGATACTGGAGGAAAAGAGGACAAGAAAGAGAGAGGTTGGACATTGTGTGCAAGGGGCTGAAATTACCTAGACAAAGGCAGTGATGGGGAAGCTAGGTGCTCAGATCGTCAGTGAATAAGGGGGTGCCTAAGACAAGATGGATAACAACAGCTGTGAGGGGCAGTGGGTGGTATAACCTGAGGGTTTGGACTTGTCAGGAGCTGAGTTTTTTGACATGTAATGATATGTTTTATCATTTTATCTTATATGATACTTCATATATTTTAATAGATCATATTTCATATAATATATAGTATAGTTATATATTTTATAAAATATACAGATATTATATACCTATAATATATATATACATAACTGTGTATGTATTTATATCTATAATGGGATCCACAGTGGGCATGAGATCAAAGCAAACCTAGTCTTAACAGAAATATCATCTCAGTCATGAACACTCCTGGAGAACCATCCCTGCCCTAGTCACTACTTAAGGGGTGATGAGAGGAAATTGACCAGGATGTCAGAGTTTGGGAAAGAATGGAGTTTCAAGAAGGAGAGATAGCCAATAGTGTGGTGTTCAACAGTGTGGTCAGATAAGATAAGGTCTAAAAAGTGTTCTGCATTTAACAATGGGTGGAAGCCAATGACAACACTTGCCAGGGAAGTTTCATCAGTGAGAATGGAGACAGAGGCAGGGGTGGAGACAGCAATCACTGCTTAGTCTTTCAGAAAGTTAACTCTAAGAGAAAGAGGAACTACAAGCAGTAGCAGAGGGTACTGCTGAAGTAACTGCTGGGAGGAAGGGAGAGGGTTTACCAAGTAGAGTGAGCAGCCCAGAGGCCAAGTTAAGTGAACTAGAGACACATGGTTTGTAATGTCACCAGTCTAATCAATTGAATAATTTTCTCCAGGAGTGTTCAAACATTCAGTCATGAGAATAGATATGTAGATCAAAAGTAGATTGTTCTCGGAAGGAAATCTGCACAAAAGGACAAGTTTATGGAAGTTGCTTGCAAAGGAATGATTGAAAAAATATACTACTGCTGCACTATCCAATACGATAGCCACTAGCCACATGTGGCTATTTAAATTTAAATTAGCTAAAATTAAGTAAGATGAAAATTAAGTATCTTAGTCATACTAGCGACCTATCAAGAGACTGCTTTTGGAGAGCACTGCATGATAGGGTATAGCCTGGATAGAGTTGAAGTCATGAGGAAGTTGAGGAACAGATGAAGGTAATCAAGAGAGCAAGTCTTGAAAGATGATATCTTGCAGACAGAGACTGATACATTGAGGTTTAAGATTATAGGGACAGAGGTGTTCTTAGCAATAAGATTAAGGATTATGTCATGGGAAAGGAGATGCTGAAATAGCCTGTGGATGAAGATCTTTCAAGTGGCAAATATCAAAGCACATTGAGGCATGGTTGCTGGCAAAGCCACCTTTGGTATTTGATAGGAACAATTGATTAGAAAGAAAGACCTTGCATCTAATGCCAAAAATCTTCAGTGAGTAAGGAAGTAGTGACAAATGATTAGTAGCTAACAGCAGTGAAAGAAGAGAACACCTCAAAGGGGGAAGAGCATTACTAAGGGTCCCTGGAAAGTGTCATAAAACAAGCAGTGGCTGGGGGCAAAAGCACAACCTTATGGCAAACATTTGATGAAGAGGTTGAAGACATAAAAGAGTTTATGACAATGGATTGACACTGGTAGAGCTTTGAAGGAAGTTTAGTAAAAGAAGGGAAATTCATGAGTACAGAAAAGCATAGTAATATGAGGAAGAGATGACCTAGAATACATAAGATATGCATTTGGGTAGTAGCTGGGGAAAACTGAAGTCCTGGGTGGGGTCAGAGACCTCACAAGTTTAGAAGACTATAGTTTCTGTGTGACAGCCAAACAGTATCTTGGTGATAATCCTCAGCTGATAAAGTGGACTTTATCAGCAGTGTCTTCCTGATAGAGGCATTTTTGAAAGACATGTCTCCAGCTGATTTGGGAGGTGTCTAGATGGATTCTTGAGTGACCATCTCCTAACATGTGCTAAGTGCTAAGTCACTTGAATCATTTCCGACTCTCTGTGATTCTGTGGACTGTAGCCTGGCAGGCTCCTCTGTCTAGGGGATTTTTCAGGCAAGAAAACTGGAGCGGATTGCCATTTCCTCCTCCAGGGGATCTTCCTGATCCAGGGATCCCTGGACTGGCAGCACTGGCAGATGGGTTCTTTACCACTAGCATCACCTGGGAAGCCTGTTATAACTAGACCCACACCATTTCTATGACTCAAGTGCCAGGGAAGAGAGAGAATCTCAATGTTTAACCTCCAGGGGAGCCCAGTGAGTACAGTATCTGGGTGGCCTTAAGTTTAGGGGAAGCCTGAAGCCACTTAGAGCAGACTTTGAGCTAAATCTTCCCTATATTGTCGGAGAAGTGATTCGCGTGCGAATCTCCGAGTTAAGTCATGGAAGCCAGTGGTTGGTGGGGAACTATGGCGTCTAAGTTGTGAAACACTTTCAGTTCCACTCAAAAGGGATTTCAGAGTGATTTCCACTCCAGGGTAAAGAGAGAAGGTTTGGGGAGGGATGGGTGGAAACAGATTTTTCCTATTTCATCATCACTCTTTTCCACTGGTGACAGAGATAGAGATACTCTACTGCGGCTTTTCAAACTGGAGGTCTATTACAAATGCAGACTGACTCAGAAGCTCTGGGGTAGGGCTAGAGATACTGCACTTCTGACAGCCCCTGAGTGACACTGGTGCCTTTAGAACACAGACCACACTTTCGGTTGTTAGATGAGAGGGGAGCGGTTGGATGGGTGTAAGGAAAATTCCTTCTTATCTTTGAGGGAGGGAGCCTGGGTCATGGACACGTCTGTCAGTGGAGAGAGCAGGCGGGCAGAAGTAACTGTGAGGCTGTGTGGAGATGCAACCCGAAATCAGGAAGACAGAAGAAGCCAAAGGCAAAGTAATTTCCTGGCTAGAGACACAACTGACTGCTGAGTAATAATATACCGTGTCAGTTAACTGACAGAATTTTCAACCATGTATTTGGTTTCTCTACTAGGTCATCTGCTCTATATCATATGGCAAATCTGTGGTAAAACCAGCATGAGTTTTCCCAGAGATAGTTGCTAGAAGCTTTTACAAGCAGGTGGCACCCTTAGATTGTCATTCAGTTCAGTTCAGTTCAGTCGCTCAGTCGTGTCCGACTCTTTGCGACCCCATGAACCGCACCACGCCAGGCCTCCCTGCCCATCACCAACTCCTGGAGTCCACCCAAACCCATGTTCATCGAGTCAGTGATGCCATCCAACCATCTCATCCTCTGTCGTCCCCTTCTCCTCTTCCCCTCAATCTTTCCCAGCATCAGGGTCTTTTCCAATGAGTCAGCTCTTCGTATCAGGTGGCCAAAGTATTGGAGTTTCAGCCTCAACATCAGTCCTTGCAATTATCATTCAGAGTTTAGCAAAGGAATAGCATTATCCCAGGAGTGCCTGGTAAGCTTACTGAACACAGAAAGTCTTTTTTAAGTCCTCCTTTCACTGTTCCAAGTACCCAGGTAGATTTTTCCACCTCTCTCTAATATTGTAATGCATGCTGTACAGAGACTGTACTTTATAATTTCAAGGGCTTCCCAGTGTTCTAGTGAGTATAATGCAACAAGTAGTGATTCAAACTTCTTCTGACTCTCACTGATGCCTGGAGTCCCTTCCCATAGAGTTCAAGACCACCTCAACCCCTTCCTTGCTCATCCATTTTCACTGGGCTACTCTGCACATACTTCAGTTTTGTCAAGTGCATATCACTAATATTTCTCTTTTAGAAAGAAAAACCCATTTCCCTTAAGAAGAGAAATCCATTGATCATTTCAATTTAAGCTCCTACCACCACCCATGGAGAAGGTGATGGTACCCAACTCCAGTACTCTTGCCTGGAATATCCCATGGATGGAGGAGCCTGGTAGGGTGCAGTCCATGGGGTCATGAAGAGTCAGACACGGCTGAGTGACTTCACTTTCACTTTTCACTTTCATGCATTGGAGAAGGAAATGGCAACCCACTCCAGTGTTCTTGCCTGGAGATTCCCAGGGACAGGGGAGCCTGGTGGGCTGCCATCTATGGGGTCGCGCAGAGTTGGACACGACTGAAGCGACTTAGCAGCAGCACCACCACCACCACCCAAGAACACCTCAAGTAACATCTCTCATCTCCCTCACCAACCTACCTCTCCTTTCCTCCTTAATGTCAGCATCCATTTACTGAAGTCTGGAATGATGAAGCTTAATTAGAACCATCCTAATGCCCTTCCCAAAGTGGCACCTAACTTCATGTTAACTAAGAAACAGCATTTCACCACCTAACCCTGTACTTCTCACTCATCAAAACGTAATTTCTTGACAAGCTTCAAGTAATTCTGTGATCTAGAATAAATTCTACAAAAACTCTATAATCCATTGCATTTAAGGAGTTATGCGGCCCAAAATATAAACCCAAATATGCCCTCAGGAATGAAAGTCTTTCTCTGAACTCTCCCAGCACATTCTCTAGGGTTTGAAAAAGTTTCCAAAAGCAAATGCATGCATGCTGAGGAGAGCAAGTTTGTGGTACCTGGGGATTCCCCAATACTCCAAAAGTACATCCTCACCTTCCCAGTTATGATTCATTTCCAGCGTTTCATTCATGTACCTAAAATGGTCTTTGACCACCACATCCCAAAACAACCATCATATTTGCCCAGTTCTCTTTCTGATCTCTGAAAGAGCTTAGAGAGGTTACAGAATAGAGGCCTTGGTTGACAATTTGTGTCATTTCCAAACTGTTTTTTCTCCATGAAAGAGCTGGCTGTGGGAGAAGCAGTCATGAGAGAAGCTCTATAAAGGGAACTATTTGAATTTTAAAGATGTTATTCACTGTGATCCCCAGCTACAAGGCATAATGAAAGGAAGGATATCACATTTGTTATCATGGAATAGGAAAGGGAGGGGGAAACTTTCAGTCACGGTGAAGAAGTATTGGAGCCTATAACAGTTACAATGGAAAGAATTAATATTCAGATTACAGGAAGGTAACCAGTGGGTGAATGAGTTATATAATTCTGCTGGTTTTCCTGTCCTGGCATTTAAATTCATAGAACCACAGTACTGGAAGAAACCTTAGAATGTTTAGTCCATTCATTCATTAAACAGATAAGAAAACTCCATAGGAGTTGCAGTTTGCACAAAGCTAACCAGTTAGCAGTAGAATGAGGACAAAAACCCCTTTCTTTCTCCACATACCAGTGTGTATGCACTGTTCCAGAGTTAATATCTACTTCTTCAAGATCATTACTGAGAAGATAGCGACTGGGTATTGTATAAAGAGAAATGGAGTTTCTGGGATTTTTATTTTTCCCCCTTGTTTCTCCTTCCCCACTTTCCACTGTTTCTTTTTCAGGTGCTGCTTCCTTGAAAAGTCATGCCTTCTTCAATGAGACTGGAGAACTGCCATGCCACTTTCCAAACACCCAAAACCTCAGCCTGGACGAACTGGTGATATTTTGGCAGGATCAGAATAAGTTGGTTCTCTATGAGCTATTCAAAGGCCAAGAGAAGCCCAATAATGTTCATCCCAAGTATATAGGCCGCACAAGCTTTGACCAGGACAGTTGGACCTTGAGACTCCACAACGTTCAAATCAAAGACACAGGCTTGTATCAATGTTTCATCCATCATAGAAGGTCCCAAGGACTGGTTTCCATCCACCAGATGAGTTCTGACCTGATAGTGCTGGGTATGTAGTCAATGGTGTGTTCAGATCCCAGCCCTTCTCAGATGAGACTACAATAGGTGGGGAAGTGGGTACCTCAAGAGAGAGGCAGAGGACAGCCTGTTCTGGGAAGCCCTCCTGAGGGGAATGCAGGGCTTGGGAGCAGGAAACTAAAGGTCCTTCGTACTTTTTATGGTTTACTTCTGAAGGATCTGTAAGAATCTGCTTTAGGGACCAGCTAGAGCTAGCTAAGCCAAGGTAATGCAGCTAAGTGAAAACCACGCGTGATTTGGACATCATTAAGTTTATATGAACCATATAGGTCTCTAATCTCTTTTGCATTCATTTTTTCTTTTAGTCCAAGATTTCTCACCCACTAAATCTTTGCCTGGAGCTCTTTGCAAGGGTGACAGCTGGCTAACTGGGGATTTCCCTTCAGTCTCCTGGAGGTTGCTTACAACTTGCTTGTTGCCCAATCATGAGCCCAGAGGACAGGAGGGAAATAACCCAAGGCATACAATCCAAAAGCTGACAAACCAGCCCCTCTATTTTTCCAGGCCTTGAAAAAACCTAAATGTCACTACAGAATTTTTAAAATTAAAATACAGTAAAATTAATCATTTTTATCTTGGTGTACAGTTCTATTAATTTGAACTTAGGTACAGATATATGTAACCAGCAATACAAAGAAAGTGAAAGCATTAGT
>SJYA01000194.1:2165094-2355507 GCA_006410615.1 Neotragus moschatus
GCTGAAGAATTGATGCTTTTGAACTGTGGTGTTGGAGAAGACTCTTGAGAGTCCCTTGGACTGCAAGGAGATCCAACCAGTCCATTCTGAAGGAGATCGGCCCTGGGATTTCTTTGGAAGGAATGATGCTAAAGCTGAAATTCCAGTACTTTGGCCACCTCATGTGAAGAGTTGACTCATTGGAAAAGACTCTGATGCTGGGAGGGGCTGGGGGCAGGAGGAGAAGGGGACGACAGAGGATGAGATGGTTGGATGGCACCACTGACTCGATGGACGTGAATCTGAGTGAACTCCGGGAGATGGTGATGGACAGGGAGGCCTGGCGTGCTGCGATTCATGGGGTCGCAAAGAGTCGGACACGACTGAGCGACTGAACTGAACTAAACTGAGTCACACAGTCATGAGGTTAAAGCAACCCTAAGTCAAAAAAAGACGCCGTCATGACCCCAGGGTACATTGCTTCCGGTGTGCCCTGCACTCACCTGGATATACCAGCTACTGTGAGTCTCAGAATCCTGGATGGAGCCCAGATGCTGTGCTGCCTTGTCAAAGCCAGTTCAGAAAAGGTCTGGAAGAGCGTACAGAGGGAGGCGCCACAGAATCAGCGTAGGGCAGCGGCAGGCCCAGACAAAAATCAGAGGGAGCAAACAGGAAGCATGGACGGCACATCTCTTCAATAGTTATTTCTCCTCGTTGCTATTGCAATGCCGTTGCTCATTCCTATGCTCTGTTTCACCTCTGAAAGCTAGGAAAAGAAAGTGGCTCCACTGTGAAATCTCACCGAATTCTTTTCTCTATTTTTCCAGAGTAGAACTCCACGAACCTGAAAGATCTGATGAAGTCCAGTGTGATGTCAACATTTCAAAGACAGCCTCAGACAACAAAAGTGCTACAGATTTTTAATTAAAGAGTAAACGCCATGTAACTGTTTTTATATGCTTTCCTTTTCAAGTTTTGACTGACCTTTTCTTGTCTCTCTAAACCTTCCCAGAAGGCAAGAAAATATTACTATTAATACTAGCGGGGGCTTCAGAATTCCCTCCAAGTAAAATAGCCTCCTACCATGCCAGCTCTGCTCTCAATGCCAGGAGTAGATTTTAACTGTTTCTTTTCATTTCAGAACACACTTAAGGGTCAAGCCCATCTAACTGATTCCTGGCTCAGGAATCATGTGTGAGATTAACAACTCTTGTTTCAGATTTGGTCTCTTTTCTTAATTTTATAAATTATGTTTTACGTAGAACTCCCAATTCCTGGAATTGTGGCTTTTATCTACTCTGAATCTCAGATGCTAACCCTCATTCCATCTTGTGTACCTGTGACTGAACAACTACCTTTTCAGGCTGGGTGGGAGTTACGTATTTTATGGCCTTATAATGTTTTGAAGTATAGAGAAATATGTACTATAATAATGTAATTACTGAGGAAAGTCCACACTCTGCTAAGGAGTTCTGGTCCCTCTGTGAGGGTCAGTGAGGAAAGTGATGGTCCAGTGTGCTGACAACAATGAGCAGACCAACTCAAAAATCTGGGAAATTAGAGAGACAGAGAAGGAACCAGTTCTGTAGCCATTACCATCGGGGCTGATGCTAATATTAAGGAGGATCCACCTGCCCAAGAAGCTACTGCTGAGCCTTAGCAAAGACTGTGGGATAAAGCAGAAGAATGCTGTGGATGATAAACTCCGCTTCTCCTCTTGGGGAAGAAAAATGAGACAGTGGCCTGGGGCCACTGTGAGAGAGCCAGTAGAGAGATCACAATACTCAAAACAGGAAAAAAATGAAAGCTCTTGACCAATAGCAATGCACCTGAATGTTCAGTGTGTGCAGTCCTTCAACAAGCCCTGGGAAGAGCAACAGATGGACAGTCTAACCAAATGGACTTAAGGCCGACAGCAGTTTCCTTGGAGGTTGGGAGGGGTTTTGATGAAAGACAGGTTGTTGTCATGTTTCACCTGACTGGAAGCAGAGCTGGGAAGGGAGAGCTATCATCTTAATAATGGAGTGATAGAAGGAGGCCTTGGTCTCTTTCAGTAAATGGCTGAGAGTGAAGGAGCTGCAAGAGAACTAAGAGGACCAAGATGCACATTGCCCAGGGGCTGACCAAGCCCATAGATGTCCTAAGGAGATACCGGTTGCCCCAGAGCAGGGCTCTGGGGACTCTCTATGTGTCTGTCAGCTCTCAACAACAGGGAAACTGGGCACAGGAGAGGAATATACTAGCCCAGTAGAAAGGAGTTAGGAGACCCTGGCTCTAAGACAGCATCACTAACGGATGGAGAAGCCTCAGTCTAAGCCTAAAGAGAACTTTGGGAGGCCCACGCTACAGAAAAGTAGTTCTTATTCTACACTTTGTTGTTGTTGTTCAGTTGCTCAGTCGTGGTGTGTTTATTCTACATAAAGGACCCTGAAGGGTTGTAGACAGCTACGCTAGCCATGCTTGAACCTGTAATAGTCCCAGTTGTGTGCTCTGCCCTGCCCTTGCCTTCATTAGGCTCTAAGCATCTTCATTAGACTAACATGCGGTGTGTTTTATTTTCACTTTTTAGTTTGTATTGGAGGAGAGCCGATTATGTTGTGGTGTTTTCGCGTGTACAGTAAAGGAGTTTAGTTACACATACACATGATCTATTCTCAATAAATTTCTATTAAAATGATGTGTGCTCAGTTGCTTCAGTCGTGTCTGACTCTGTGACCCTATGGACTGCAGCCCTCTAGGCTCCTCTGTCCTTGGGATTCCCCAGGCAAGAATACTGGAATGGGTTGCCGTGCCCTCCTCCAGAGGACCTTCCTGACCCAGGAATCGAACCCCTGTCTCAGACATCTCCTGCATTGGTAGATGTGTTCTCTACCCCCAGCACCACCTGGGAAGCCCATTAAAAGGATGTAAAAGTCTAAATTTTGTATTTCAGCAATACTTACAGTATGATATCACTCCCTCTATCCTCCTAAAGTATGTCTTTGCTCTTGATAGCGCTAAGATAGCCCAGTCTCCAGTCACCCAACTAAAAGCCCTAACTCACTCCAAACACTTTCCTCTTCCCTTTCCCTTAACCATTGGATAAGTAAGGGTGTCTTACATGATTCTGTGTTTATCTAGGTACTGAGACATAATGGATGTTTTTTCTCAGGGTAACTGGGAAATCTGAAGTTAAGGGATACTTGCCTTTCAGTTTGTAATGCTTTATACCATGTAATGTGTGATTGTATGTGCATTAAACAAAAGCTTAGTGTAAAAATGTATTTCTTGAAAATACTTTGATTATAAAATAAATGCATATAACTGTATTGTATATTTGAAAGTTTCTGAGAGTACGTCTTAAAAGTTCTCGTCATAAGAAGAAAAATTTATAACTATGTGTGGTGATGAATGTTAAATTATTGAGGTGATCTCTTAATAAATACCATGTCAAATTGTTATGTTGTATACCTAAAACTAATATAGTATTATATGACAATTATATTCCAATTAAAAATAAATACATGGCATATGAGAAGAGACAGGGAAATTGTGGAAAAAAAGAAAGTTGTCCAGGCTGTATGAGGGCATGGATGTGTCTAATTCCTTCACCAGTGAATCTCAGGCACCTGAGATAGTACCTCAAAATTATTTGTATAAGGACTGAACAGAACATTAGCATACCCTCTGGTGAAAACATCTCCTCTCATATATTAAATTCTCTAGGCCTTCTGTGTTCCAAGTCTGGGAGAAAGAGCCCCAGGTAAGGTGAAAAGTGATCATGAGGTATGATAACATTACTAGCTAGTATTACTGGTGTTTATTCTGTACCAGGCACTCTTATAAACCTTTAAACTCACTATCCCATTTAATCCTCACAACAACCCTATGATGAAGGTACTGGGCTCTTTTGCCCATCTTGCTGATGAGGAAACATAGGCACGGAGAGGTCAAAATGATTTACTCAAGGTCATTAACTTAGTAAGTGACAGAGCTGGGGAAAATTTTGTGAATCATGGCCCCTTCGGCCCTTTTATTTCCCAGCCTTGTGTTTTCTGGCCAGGGGACAGGCAGCATTTTGGCTGATTGCCAGTTGAGTGTCCGGTGCCTCCAGAAGACCCATCACTGAATTTTCCAGGAGCCATCCCATCATCTCGTAAGTCCAGAATCTGCGGGTGATGAGGCACATGACATGACAAATGCATGGTCAGAGAAAACAGGAGCTACTGTTGTAACTCTGCCACCATCCCTGTCACTTATTCTTTTGCAATCCACCCTCCTCTGCCATTCTGAAGCCAGTTTCATCTGCTCAGTGTCCTCACATTTGTGAACTCAGACTAGAAAGCAAGGAGTCATCTCTGACCACTGGCCTCTGACCTTTCTCTTGGCACCCACTGCCCACTCCCACCTACCTGCCACATCAAGTCATCACCAGGCCAGGCAAAGATTCCTCCAGCTTTAGCATCCACCCCCTCTTTTCTCATTCAGGCTCTTACTTCCTCATCCTGAGAACATGACTATCACCAACAAAATAATCCCAGTCTATTGTCTCTTACCCTGCATTTTGTCCAAACATCAAAAGGAATAAGGCAATCAGTAGGAAGGTCTCCCTCACATCCCTTTTCCTTAGCCACATGAAGACAGCGCTGATCTCCAGCTTCTTATGCATCTTTCCACTGATACACTATGCTTATATATAAGTGTCTGTGTCAGTGTTTAGTATGAGTATACATATACATACGTAATATGTATATACATACACATACGTAATATGTATATACATACGCATACGTAATATGTATATACATACATACTTATACTTACAAATAAATAATAAATGAATGACCTTCAGTAAATCATTCTGACATCTCCGTGCCTATGTATCCTCATCAGCAAAATGGGCATAATAGTAGGAGGGCTTCATTGGGAAACCATCTTTAGGTCTTTCCCGTTGGGCTGGTGGTTTTCCAATATCTTGCCTGAAAGGTGGAAGTCTCTCTGTCAGAACTTTGGGAGAAAAGTGAGAGAAGAGGGGGATATGTGCACATGTGACTGTGTGTGTGCTAGTGGGATATCTGCAATCTTTATCCACTCTATGTAAGTTTACTTTGTCCATATGTTTTCAGTATGGTAACGCCATTCTCAAATGGGTGAGATGTCTCTTTTTCAGACACCTTCTGCTTTTCCATCTCCAGCTCACAAGACTTCAGTTTTCTGCCAGGGCGGGAGAGGAAAGTTGCCCAGTAGCACAGAGTGGGAAAAGAGAGCTCAGCTTCTCACATAACCTTTACCCAGTCTTCCTTGTCTGGGCCCTCATCCTCATCCTCAATTGGTTCCTAGTCTTGCTATTCCCTAAGGGTTTTGATAACCCTAAGGTATAAATTGGGTTGTTTCTTGGTTTCCACACTGACAGGAAAGATTTGCTAAGTTAGTTACCAGGCATCCATCTATTTTTCAGATTCCAAACTGTTGTTTCCTTTCATATTCTTGGACTTGAAATTAAAAAACAGGGACTTCCCTGGTGGTCCAAAGGTTAAGAATCCACCTACTAATGCAAGGGACATGGGTTTGATCCCTGGTCTGGGAAGATCCCACATGCCACAGGGCAACTAAACCTGTGCTCCACGACCACTGAACCTGTGCTCTAGCACCCAGGAGCCCCAACTACTGAGTCTACACTCTAGAGCTTGTGCTCTGCAACAAGCCAAGCCACCACAATGAGAAGCCTGCTCCCCACAGCTACAGTAGCCCCTGCTCACTACTAGACAACGCCCATGCACAGCAACAAAGATGCAGTGCAGGCAAAATAAATAAATATAAATTTTTAAAAAGAAATGTAAATTTTTTCTTAGTTTTCATGGGATTTCAGGAGGTAACAGAATTAGATGTGTGTATTGAATCTACCCTCTTACTTGGAACTCCACTATTCAAAATTTTCAAGGACTTTAGCATTGACTGCCTTCGGCCTAAAATCCAAAGTCATCAACAATGTGACTCTAAACTGATTCTTTACCCATTTTATTTTTCCCCTCTTCTCATATTGGAATATCCATGATGCTGCCATATTTAGCTACTAATAGTTTCCAAAATATAGCTTGTATTATATTGGTTGTTCTCACCTGTGCTATTCTGTATCTCTGGACTATTTCTCCACATCTCCCTCTGCTTATTAGACTCTTGTTCATCATTAGAGCTCGGCTCAAATACCACTATTTCTGTTGGGCTACATACCTCACCACTACCCAGGCTGCACACAATGAACACAATATCTTGTGATCCAAGAATACCCATTCCAGCAATAATTCATTCCTGTCCCAACACTTCCTTTCCCCACCAAGCACAACTCTGGCCACTAGCCGGTATATTGAGCAGCTCCAGATTTCCCAAGGGGACCTTAAAGCCACTAAATAAGCAAGTGTTCTTTTGCATAGCCCTACTCCTAAACTTCTTGGTCTGGGCAGATTCATGCACTATCTGCCAAATTCTCCTCAAACATCCTAGCTTTCAGCCACCTAACCACCTCCCTTTTCTTGCCATACAACTTAAACTGATGATCAGCGCCATCTCCCAAGTTAGAACTTTAGTTTCCCACTCTAAGAATAACTTGGATTCACTCCCTTAAAAAAGCTGCCTCTGGCTACCCAAGATCATCATCCCCCCACCATCTCAGCCTTCAGAACCCATTATTTCAGAGCATTCACACTGAACCAGCTCCTCCCAGCCACCAGGAAGCAGGATTAGAGTACATACTGGACTCCACACAGGAGGCAGTGGTACCTACTCTGTATCTACCCCGCAATTTTAGTAGAGATCCTTATTAACTAGAGTAAAACCTCTCATTTCGTGAAACCATATAATTTAAGAGCTTAAAAGAAATCAGATAGTCCTTGGCCCTCATGAGAGACGGAGGCTGTGTACCACAGGAATTGGGAAGCAGGGTCTGGAGAGATGGGAAAGTGAAGATTCATTCAGAGATGGGAGGGGTGGTGGCAAGGTTAAATTAGGCTAGAAAAGGAAAAATATCCATTTATAGCAACATTTCTAAAGTTTGTCACACTTTAAGTTTGCCAGCATGTAATGAAATGTTTCTAATGATGTAGGCAGTTATCTATCTGTTCCTTATAACTTTCTGCAGAAAATATTTTTCTGCTAACAGTGCATTAACAAGCATGAAGGATCAAAGGCATGATAATGAAGGAAACAAAGGAGATCAGAATCAGTAGTTTTTACATCTAATGAAGAAGCATATAAGATTTTGTACCTTTTGCATTATTTTTTATTAATCTACACTGTAGATTACAGTGGTAAGTAAATTTTCCTTAGTGGACAAGGACAATACATCTCAGTATGTATAGTGTCCCGAAGTAGAGTCTCAATCAGAATCACAGAGTTGGGGAAACCATAGATGCTATGTCTTGGATCAAGGCTCTCTACTAACGATGCTTTCAGAGAAAACCAGTACCCAGTCTCCTCATCTGGCATCAATTATGTTCTTTCCCCATTCATATACATTAATACACAAGATCAACGAAGTATTTTTTATAAACAAGTGTAACTGGACAAAGATTAGAGTGCTCAGTACCTTATGAGTGTTTTTAGCATGAAAAGATGCCTTTTAAAAATATACATGAACTAATTTCACAAAGTAGCTCTCCACCCTGGCAGTCATGTCAGCTTGATACCACATGGCAAAGTGGCTTCTCTTCCCATGATCTGATTGTGAATCATTGTTTTTGTGATTAAATGCTGTGAACCCATGGATTCGCTAAATATATAAAGAGTCACTAAATAATCCTAACAGTCTATTAGAAATGGAAGAAACATAGAAAGCATCAAGTAGAGCCCTTCCATTTTATACGGCAAGTGAGGGCAGAGGAGGATTCCTCTTTAAGTTCAAAAAGAGCTATGACCAGAAGTCAGGTTCCCAGCTTCAGTCAAGTGTACTTTCCAACTTACTGTGCCTTTCTGCACTTCCTGTTAGCGAGACCATCTGGGAAATGGACATTGACAGCGTATGATGCGCTAAGAGCATGGACTTTGAGTCAAGTAGACCTGACACTGCAGTTAGTTGGCACGTGACCTTAGGCAAATTACTTAATCCTTCTTATTCTAGATTTTCTTATGTGTAATATAGGGTTAATAACACCTTCCTACCTACCTCATAGAATCAAGGGCAATCCAAAAGATACAAGGATTATACAGTTAAAGAGGGAAAGGAGAGGAAGGGGAGGGAAGGAGCCTCAGCAAACCAGCAACTGAGTGTCTTGTTACAGCAAGGTGGAGCTGGTGGTGGTGAGGGAGCATTAGTAGTGGGAGAAATGGGAACAGGAAGCCATCATGAAGTAATAAGGGTGGGTGTGGGTTCTTTCATATCACACTCAGCCCAGAAGTCCCTTTGCACCCTGATAAAAGCCAGAAATGCTCCTACAACACCTCCCACATCAGCCTCACTTGAAGAAGTACCTCTTTCAGCATCTCAACACGGGACTGAGATGATTCATGCAATCATGTTATGCATGAGGGACTCTCAGTCCTTACTGTCTGAGGCCAAACACATCTTTCTAACACACCCTTTATATTTCCTTTATTCAAGATTATTTCCAGGCATGCAACAATATCTACTTCTCTGTCATGGTGGCAGAGGTCTGTCCCTACTAAATATAACATAAGATTCTAAGCAGTTGGGCTGAGAGGGAAAGCGGGATCTCTCAAGGGTCGAGGGCTCCCTGTTAAGAGCAGAGGATGGTTTGTGGAGGGAGAGGTGTGCAGAAAAACAAACAAACAAACACACAGGAAACACACAGTTAGCTAAGGAGATGAACTAGGAGAAGCCTCCTAACATTTCCAGAATAGATTCCAGTGCTCACGCTCATCAGATTAAAGGCAGGATCAAGTAGACTCGATTACAGAAGCAGATGCAAATGCAGGAAAATTAAAACTTAAGTGAGCTGTTTTAGGAGAGATGGATAACAGGAGGTCTCTGCACTAAATCATAATGGGAGGAAAGAAATCCTAATGTTGGATGTTAGGAAAGCTACATGATTCAGGCACAGCCAGTAGATTGAAAACAGATTGATCAATCACAGTCTTCAATTTAGTTACCAAGGTGAAAAAATCTTTTTTCTGTATCATTGATCCAGCGTGGGGTTAGGGCAGAGGTTAACCTCACACATGACAGACCAGAGACACAGAGCAGGAAGCCAGGGCTCTGCGCTCCCGGAACACAGGGTACCAAAAAATTAAAGCTCCTTCTAAAATTCATATTTGCAAACCAGAGCATATACCTGAAGCTTATTATTAAAACAGGTCAGGGTGTGGTTGCTGTGCTGACTGGTAACAGAAACTAGCTACATGCTGTTTCCACCAGTTTACCTGCCACTGTTTAACTGTGCACATCACGTATTTACCCTCAGGCTTCACAGCCTCTGCAAGAACAGTTGAACTGTGTCCGCTTAATGGGGAAACATCAAGCCCATTCCATTAAAAAAAAAATAAAAGGCCAAATCAAACAATTAAATCAGTCCTTTCGTACTTTTTTCCCTCTAGATTTTAATTTATTTGTTGAACTGTCTTGGAGTCACAGTCTCAGAGTATTACTTGAGACCCTCATTATCAATTTAAAAAGAAAGGAAAAAGAAGGAATGCTTTTTTAACATTAAAAATAAATCCTGTCCCTGTGTCCAAACCAGCCCATGTATATTAACATATGTGAATGTCCTAGAGGTTTAAAGTTTCAGCTGGAAAAAAATATATATATATATACTGTAGCAAGACTTAAAGAAACAAGATGACAGATCAATGCAAATTTTAAGAATTTAGATTCTCCCTGAGGAATTGCTTATATTAAGAACTTAACACATGCAAATGAAGACCAAAAGAAAGCAGGAGTAGCGATACTCATATCTGACAAAATAGACTTTAAAACAAAAGCTGTGAAAAGAGACAAAGAAGGCCACTACATAATGATCAAAGGATCAATCCAAGAAGAAGATATAACAATTATAAATATATATGCACCCAACATAGNGCGCCCGCATGTGTATGTGTGTCCTCTCTTAAGCCTCAGAATATCCATATGATCTTGAATGTATATCCCTATTTTCCAGTTGAAGAAAAGGAGCTGTAATATAGAATCAGAGATAGAATTTAAACCCAGCACTATCTTTATAATATTTTAATGTACTATAATATTTCTTCCCACATAATCTGCTAATGAATTGCAGTGCCCTAATGATTCTGTATCCAGTAATAATAAAATATACAACTTATACTATTTAGGTAATTTTATCATCAAGTGAAGTTATTAAAAACCAGTTAGTACATTACACAGACATCATTTCTCTTTAAGGAATAAAAAATAAGCTAATCAAAAAATGCCCATGAAATGTTTGAAAGTCTCACAAAACTAATTTAAATTTAAAATATAATAGGCCCTTTGAAGAATATGAACAAAATTTATGTTTGAATACCTAAGGAGAGAACAGACTAAATAGAAAGGGCCTAAATCTTAATGTTACCTCTGACATTTAGTACTATGAAATAATCATCACTACATGATAATTATTCCTCTACAGAGAATTCAAGTGAAAAGATCAATAATATCTTTAAACTGTAGCTACATACCTGATGGATTTTGGTCATTTTTCTCAAGATTATTTTCTTCCTTTAGCCAATTTACTGAGATCAAAAGTCATTCTATAATGTTTTGCCTAAATATCCACTAACAAAATACAGTTATAAGGCTGAGTAAAGTTTAAATATCACTCAAGAATTGTTCAAAGTCCATGTTCAATAAGACATTTAATACGTTAAAATAGAAAAACATATTTCATAAAATGTATGTACACCAAAGGAATTCAATAATCTCCCCATCAAAAAGTGATATTAAAATTATTTTTGAGGAAACGAATGTTTTAACATATAATGTCCTCATATTTCATACCCTTTCATGAACCTAACATTTGTAGATTCATCTAAATTCATTTAAAAAAGACATACTTGGGAACTTCCCTAGTGGTCCAGTGATTGGGAGTGTGTCAATGCAAGGGACATGAGTTGGATTCCTGATCCAGGAATTAAGATGTCACACGCCCCAGTGCAAGTTGGCTCCTGTGCCACAACTACTGAGTCTGTGCTCTAGAGCTTGGGAGCCACAAATACTGAACCCATGTGCTGTAACTACTGAAGCCCGCCTGTCTAGAGCCCATGCTCTGGAGCAAGAGAAGCCAGCACAATGAGAAGCCCATGCACCCAAGAGTAGATCCTGCTTAATACAACTAAAGAGAGCCTGCACACAGCAACAAAGACCTACTGCAACCAAAAATAAGTGATTTTTTAAAATTGCATACTTGGTTTAACTTCAAATGACAAAATTTATGATATGAACACAATGACAATATATAAATATAAATAAATTACTTAGTGTTTCTTGGCTTCAGTTTCCTCATTAGTAAAATCAAGCAAATAGTACATACTTTACAGAGTTAGGAAAATTGGATGAGATAGTACTCATGAGAACATCTAGCATAGAGTCAGACTTCTGTGCAAAGACCAATACCTAATACTCAGCTTGAAAACTCTGTGATTAATTTTTGTCAGCTCTGTATATTGTTGAAATACATCATTTTTAAATAATTTTCTTTCCATTTGTGGATTGCTCCTGGGAAGATATGAAACATATTACTGATTATTTTACAGAATTTGCAGAACCTATAACATTTGTAATTATCTTGATAAAGTTTTGTATCTCAAAAACAAATACTATAATGGCTGGCTTCTATCAAGGACCAAATGTTGTAGTTAAACAAACTAAAAACAGCAAATAAGGTCAATACTCAAGGAAGGAAAATCAAGCCTATAGGTATGCTGCTGCTGCTGCTGCTAAGTCGCTTCAGTCGTGTCCGACCCTGTGCGACCCCATAGCTGGCAGCCCACNTTTCACTTCTCTTCTTTTCACAGCTATTTGTAAGGCCTCCCCAGACAACCATTTTGCTTTTTTGCATTTTTCTTAGTGAGCTATAAAGGGATACAGGTGCAAGGGGATGTAGTAACTTGCGCAATGTCCTAGCATTAAAGTCACCTGGCAATCTCTTAAAAATTCCTAACGAAAATCACACCTAAGACTGCCGCTGCTGCTGCTGCTAAGTCGCTTCAGTCATGTCTGAATCTGTGAGACCCCATAGGTGGCAGCCCACCAGGCTCGCAGTCCCTGGGATTCTCCAGGCAAAAACACTGGAGTGGGTTGCCATTTCCTTCTCCAATGCATGAAAGTGAAAAGTGAAAGTGAAGTCATTGAATTGTGTCCAACTCTCGACCCCATGGACTACAGCCTACCAGGCTCCTTCATCCATGGGATTTTCCAGGCAAGAGTACTGGAGCGGGGTGCCATTGCCTTCTCCGCACCTAAGACTGACCACATCGCAATTTCTTGGGGTAGGACACAGACATCAGTATTTTTAGAAGCTCCCAGATAATTCTAATGTGCTGAAAAATTCAGGTACTACTGTGTCAGGCTATTGAGGGGTATGGGAGCAACAGTAACTATAAGGAAAGGGCAGTGGAATCAGATGGTAGTTGGTAATCACTACTGACTCTTTGCAGAGAGAAAATCACAGGCTCAGCTGTATTAATCAACAACTTCAAGCAGTGAAAGGGTCAGAGTATTTCTGTGACAGCATTTAAAAAGACCCTCATATCCTGCAGCTGGAGGGGAGGCACAGCTTAAGAATAGCCTGAGGATTTAATGAGAGCTTTCAATTGCCTGAAACCTCAGGGCCTAAGAAGTGATCAGCTCTCTCTGGTTGGAAAAGAGAACTTCCGTTGCTGAAAGGATATAAAGAAACCTCAAATGAGGCAATAGAGTCGCCAGATAATGTTCAAGATGTGCAGTTAAATTTGAATTTCAGATAAACAATGAGTAATTTTTTAGTATCTTAATCTCTTGTATCCTGTTGTTTTTTTTTTCCTTTTTTGCTAAATCTGGCAACCATACCTTCAAGGCAATCCTTATCCTCTCCAGGAACTGTTCCTACCTCCATCTGGCCACCAGACACATAGTTCAGACCAAGACTCTGCAAAATCCGACTGAAGAAATACCAGGCTTACTAGATAATAGAAAATATTCCAAAAGAGCTGTCAAATCTGGCTAGCATGTATTGGCAGGAACTGGGAGTGGATCCTGGGGATGCTGGATCAAAGAAGGCAGAATAAAAATCTAAATCAGGGATTTAACATCTGCCTATTCCAGGGTCCTGAGTGACAGTTTTAATACACAGTAGGATGGCACTTGAAGATTAAAAAAATGTGACATGTACTTAGCAAATGAAGTAGATATGCAAAATGTGGAGGAAAGTCTCAAAGGGCTTTGGGAGGTTGGAATGCTACAATGAGCCAGCTTAGAAACCTGACAACCTATCACTGTCTGTGTTTCTCAGCGGGGCTTGGAAGACAACTTCCTTAACCAAGATGATAAGAAACATGCTGGTGAGAGAGGAACACACATCAGAAGTCTAGTCACATCTACTTTCCACCGGCCAGGACTGACAGTAGAAGATACTGTTACAGAAGTGGGCTTCACAGTATCGATGGGGACGACACAGTCCTGGAATACCAGAGACCAGGGGCAGCACTTAAACATCAGAAGTAAAATGAAGTGAAAGTCACTCAATCATGTCCAATTATTTGAGACCCCATGGACTATATAGTCCATGGAATTCTCCAGGCCAGAATACTGGAGTGGGTAGCCATTCCCTTCTCCAGGAGATCTTCCCGGGGATCAAACCCAGGTCTCCTGCATTGCAGGTAGATTCTTTACCAGCTAAGCCATCAGGGAAGCCCAAGAATACTGGAGTGGGTAGCCTAAACCTTCTCCAGTGGATCTCCCTGACCCAGGAATCGAACCAGGATCTCCAGCTGAGCCACCAAGAAATCCCTCCTAACTGTCAGAGGTAATCCCTTCTAAAAGTCATAGTTAACGTAATGGGCAGCAAGTTTGTAACAGCAGCCAGGGGTTGTCTCAGAGATCCCTAGAGATGGCTCATAGAACACAGTATTCCCGGGGGCAAGCAGATAGGCTGCCATCAGGGGCCCTGTGTAACTGCCCTGGTTGCATGCCCCATGAAGTCAACCCTGTATGAAAATTCATACAGTGGAACAACATGCAGTACTAAAAGGAAGGTGCTATAGGCATACCCACACTACAAATCTCAGAAACACAATATTGTGTGAAAGAAATTAGCCACATATACAAACCATACAATCTAATTCTACTTATATAAAATTTAGAGTCCTGGACAAATTAAAGCATATTGGTTAGGCTGCTAGCATAGACTGTAACACCACAAATCAAAAAAGAAAAGGTTTATCACAAAGGTAGGATAAAAATTACCTTTGGGGGGAATAGTGGGCTTTTGATCCCAGTTTTCATCCCATTCATTTTTGATCCCTTTTGATCCCAGACAATTATTGATCTGCCTTTTTTTTATTATAGATTAGTTTATAGGTAGCAGATTGATTTTCAAGACTTTTACATAAATAAAATCATACACTCTGTATTCCTTGGTTATTGGATTCTTTCATTCAGCATGATTTTGAGAATCCACTATTTTTTTAAAAATATTTTAAATGTTTTATTTATTTTTATTGACATATAGTTGATTTACAATATTGTGTTCATTTTAGGTGTACAGCAAAATGATTCAGTTATATATGTTTTTCAGATTGTTTTCCATTATAGGTTATTACAAGATACTGAATATAGTCCCCTGTGCTACACAGTAAACCCTTGTTGCTTATCTATTTTTGTTTCCCATGTCTGTAAGTCTTTATATTTTAAATATAGATTCACTTGTATTAAATTTTAGGTTCCACATATGTGATATCATATATTTGTTATCTCTGACTTACTTCACTTAGTATGTTATTATCTAGGTCCATCCATGTTACAGCAAATGGCAATATTTCATTTTTTTCTATGGCTAATATTCCATTATATATATTCCATTGTATATATATATTAGAATATATATATGTATCATGTTTTCTTAAACCAGTTTTCTGTTGATAGGCACTTGGGCTATTACGATGCCTTGGCTATTGTAAATAGTGCTGTAAATAGTGCTGAGCACTGGGGTGTGTGTGTCTTTCTGAATTAGAGTTTTCATCTTTTCTGGGCATATGCCCAGGAGTGGGCTTCCTGGATCCTATGGTAGCTTTAGTTTTAGTTTTTTAAGGAACCTTCACAGTTTTCCTTAGTGGCAGCACCAATTTACTTACCCACCAACAGAGTAGGAGGGTTCCCTTTTCTCTCCACCCTCTCCAGCGTTTATTGTTTATAGGCTTTTTGATTGTAGCTATTCTGTCAGGTGTGAGGCAATACCTCACGTTCAAAAGAAATGAAAATGGTGATTTTCATCTGCACGTCTTTAATAATTAGCAATGTTGAACATCTTTTCATGTGCCTGTTGGCCATCCGTATGTCTTCTTGGATAGATGCATGTTTAGATCTTCTGCCCATTTTTTTGATTGGGTGAAGTTTTTTTTATATTGAATTATATGAGCTGTTTGTGTACTTTGGATATTAACCCTTTGTCAGTCACATTGTTTACAACTATTTTCTCCCATTCTGTATATTATCTTTTCATTTTTCTTTTCTGATCTACTTAAGGCTATAAATTTCCCTTTAAAATCTGTCTTAATTGTATCCCCTAAATATGCTATGAAGCATTTTCATTATTATTCAGTTCAAAATATTTTCTAAATTCCATTGTTATTTCTTATATGACACATGGGTTATTTATAAATGTGTTTCTTATCTAAACATTTAGGGATTTTTTGGTTTTTTTGTTTCTTTCTGCTTTTACTAATTTTAGCTTCATTATATTGTGGTCAAAGAACATGATCTGCATAATTTCCAGCCTTTGGTTTTATTGGGACTCCTTTATGGCTTAGTATGTGGTCAAACTTTTTCATGTGTTCTGCTTGGGCTTGAAAAGGAAGTACTTTCTTCAGTTGTAGGGTACAGTGTACTATACAAGTTCATTATGTAAAAATCTGTTAGTCATGGTGGTTAAATCATTTAAATCCTTCTTGAATTTGGGGGGAATTATTGTTCTATCAATTACTAAGAGAAACAAAATCTCCCACTATCACTGTGCATTTTTCTATTTCTCCTTGTAATTCTGTCAGTTTTTTCTTTGTATATTTAGAGGCTGTATAGTTAGGAATATTATAAATTTTAAATTGTAGTATCTTTCTATGAATTAAACCCTTTATTATTATTATGGACTGATATTCGTTACATGCAATAATTCTTTTTGCCTTTAAATCTTCTTTGTGCAATGTTAACTAATGTACCAGCTGTTCTGGATTGGTATCTGCATACTGTATCTTTTTCTGTCTTTTAGCTTCTCAGTGTCTTTATTTTTTAGATGTGTCTAAACATTTATTTTTAGTTTATAGAATCAGTTTATCAGTTATTATTGTCTTTATTATAATTATTGATACATTTTAGTTTATATCACTTTATCATTTTATTTTGGGATTTCTATTTTTCCAAACTTTTCTGCCAGGGAAGTCTCATCCTTATTCTTCTTATATTGGAGACCTTCCTTGTTGGATCATTTTCTGACTATCTGAGGTACATGCTTCAGAATTTTTTTCTATCTAAAAACCATTTTATTGAGATATAATGACATACAAACTGCATGCGTGTATGCATGCTAAGTCACTTCAGTCATGTCCAACTCTGTGCGACCCTATGGACTGTGACCTACCAGGCTTCTCTGTCCATGGGATTCTCCAGACAAGAATACTGGAGTGGGTTCCCATGCTCTCCTTCAGGGGATCTTCCCGACTCAGGGATCAAACTCACGTCTCTTACATTTACTTTCATTAGCAGGCGGGTTCTTTACCACTAGCACCACCAGGGAAGCCCAGCTGACATACAAGGTACTATATATATTTCATATATACAACTTAACGAGTTTAGAGATAAGTACACTCCGTCAAGGGATTTCCCTCGTGGTATAGTGGTTAAGAGTCCACACTTCCCTGCGGAGGGCATGGGTTTGCTCCCTGGTGGGAAAACTAAGATCCTGTATGCCTTGCAGTGCAGTCAAAAAATAATTAATTAACTTAAAAATAAGTTCAAAAAAGTACATTCCAGTCAAACCATCACTACAAACATTAGAATTTCTTTAATGATGTCTGCTGTTGAAAAACTCTGTTATTGTTTGTTTATCCCTATTCTTGACAAATATAAAATTCTATTTTGGTAATTATTTTCTTTTTCACCAAAGATACTACTTCACTGTCTTCTAGCTTTTCTTGTTAAGTTGAGAAGTCAACTGCCACTTTCTTGAAAGCAGATTGAATTAATATTATTCCCCCTCTGGCTTCTTTTAAGATCTTCTCAGTCTTTGTCTTTCTGATGTTTCATTTTTATGTGCCTAGGTATAGATTTCTTTTTATTTATATTGCTTAGCTTCTTAAGTTGGTATATTGCTGTCTCTTTATTTCCAGTGAGCTATCAATTATCTTTTCATATGTTATTTCTCCAAATTTCTCCTTCTTCTCCTACTAAAAATCTGATTAATTGATTTAGACCTTCCCACACTATCCTCCTTGTCTCTTTTCATCTGTATTCCCCCAGTTATTTTGCCTCTAAACATTGTTTTCTGTCCTATCTTATAATTCATTGTGTCTTTACCTGTATCTAATCTTCTATTAAACATTTCAACATTACATCTACTATGAGATATAATCCCAGGTCCTTCTTGGGATGGAATGGCTGCCAGGCATTCATTCATGTATTCAATTAATACTTACTGAGTACTTTCCTTGTGCCTAGCACAGTGCTAGGCCTTGGATATACAATGGTAAATAAAGCACAGAAGACCCCTGCTTTCATGGGGCTCACAGTCTAGCGGAAAAAACATACATGAAACAAGTAAGTAAATAAGCACTCATTTCATATTGTAGCAAATATGATGCAAGAGAAAAACAAGGTGCTGGGAGAGAGAATGAGTGTTGGAGCTTCCTCTGCACCTGGCTTACCTCCACAACAGCTGTCATCATGACTGTCTGATCCCTGTAGCTGTTACTTTGCCTGGCACCATTCCTCCTGAACAGAGACAGACTCTAGTTTGATTCTGCTTCCCTCTCTCTTGGCTGCCCTGCTGACTTAGCATGGCCTGAGCCACTCTTTCTCTGAGAAACAATGTTCTGAGAAAACTGAGCCAATAAACAGGTGACAGAAAATAAAAACCCCTAGCGTAAGGGATTTGGAGCAGGTAGGGGTGGAAAAATCACTCTGGAGTTGTCAGATGAACCCGATCCAGATAAATGCTTAGATGAACACATAGATAGTGAGGTAAATAAAAGTACATTTTGAGTACTGTGTGAAGCAGTGGCATGTGAATGCTTCCTATACTTTGAGAAAGGCCTTCACAAAAATAAGAGAGATCTTGTCACGAAACCAAACCTAAATATATGTGGACTGTGAAGAAAAAATAAGAAGATGCAGTCAATGAATCCACACTTTCTCTGCCACCATCATCTGGGAAACAAGCCATTATATCCTCAGGGTTTTAGGATCTTGTTGTTCAGTGGCTAAGTTGTGTCTTTGTGACCCCATGGACTACAGCACACCAGGTCTCCCTGTCCTCCACCATCTCCTGGAGTCCACCCAAGTTCAGGATCTTAGAAGTCCTAAAATGACAGGAAAGTGCCTTCCAGTGTCTTTCTTGAACTCAGGTCCTGGCATTTCTAATCAAATCTCTGCTCCACCAGCCGAATTGTCCTGGGCAGGTTGTTTAACCGTACACTCCTCAGCTTTCTCATGCATAAAATGTGAATAATGGGCCTCCTTTGGTATTGCCCCCCCGTTTTATTAATAATTCAAGGATTTTTTAAAATATTTAATACATGGTAAGCATTATCAGTTCAGTCGCTCAATAGTGTCCAACTCTTTGCAACCCCCTGGACTATAGCACGCCAGGCTTCCCTGTCCTTTACCAACTCCCAGAGCTTGCTCAAACTCAAGTCCATTGCATTGGTGATACTATCCAACCATCTCATCCTCTGTCGTCCCCTTCTCCTCCTGCCTTCCCTCTTTCCCAGCATCAGGGTCTTTTCTAATGAGTCAGTTCTTTGCACCAGGTGACCAAAGTATTGGAGTTTCAGCTTCAGCAATCAGTCCCTCCATTGAATATTCAGGACTGATTTCCTTTAGNCTGATGTTACAATAGCTAGCTTTTACTACCTCAGACTAGATTAGTATTCCTCAGGCTAGGATCAGGAGACTGGAAAGGAATTAAGGAAGTTGGAGACTGATGTGTCTCCTTGAGAGACTGACCCACTTCCTTACCCCTCCCCACTCTGGGCTAACTTCCTTTGGTTAGAGGACACACTAAAAACTCCAGGCAGAATTGAAGAATCTAAGATCAGAAAGGACCTGTATGTTGCTTCCTGGGTGAACCTTGAAGAAGTGGCAAAAACTCAAAGTTCTCTAGCATGAAATATGGAATGGAAGCTGTAGAGTAGAGATGGTTGCATTCACTGACCAGGCAAATGTTTCATACAATAGAAGCTTCCAAAATTTTTCCAAGAGGGACATGGAAGTAACCAAGAGAGAGTCAGATCTGAAAAGGCCTTGAAATGAGGATAAAAATACTGCCTCGCTGATCTGCATGGACTAATGATTGGAGAACAATCAGGAATAAGCATTTCAGCAGATGCTAGAATAGACAGAAAATGATGCCCCACTACCCCAGCATTAAGTATGTCCCCTGAAACACAAATTTAACTCTAATAATTTGTAAGGTAGTGTAAATGGAACATGGAAAATCTGAACTAACCGACATTAGCCTGAACTGAATAAGATTACATTTCTGCTATCTAGAAGCATAAATACTTGAAACAAAAATTAAGTTCACTTACAAAAAAACTTTGTTTTGATTTTAATCTTTATACCTAAGGTTGTAAAAAACACCTACAAGATCTATTTCAAAATTAACTTGATAGATNAAATTTAACTCTAATAATTTGTAAGGTAGTGTAAATGGAACATGGAAAATCTGAACTAACCGACATTAGCCTGAACTGAATAAGATTACATTTCTGCTATCTAGAAGCATAAATACTTGAAACAAAAATTAAGTTCACTTACAAAAAAACTTTGTTTTGATTTTAATCTTTATACCTAAGGTTGTAAAAAACACCTACAAGATCTATTTCAAAATTAACTTGATAGATGCATAAAGAATTGAAAATTGCCCTGTCTTCTTGATGGATTATACTTTCTACAAAATGTAAAAATTTTTTCTATTCGATGCTTTTAGCTTTTAAGTCAGCCTTTTCTGTTACTAATATTCTTTTTGTAAGCATTTAGCAGATGTATATATATGTATATATATATATTTTAATATTTAGTGTTCTTCTTCTTTTTTTTAACTTTTTACTTTGTATTAGGGTATAGCCAATTAACAATGTTGCAATAGTTCAGATGAACAGGGAAGGGACTCAGCTATATATATACATGTATCCATTCTCCCCCCAACTCCTCTCCCATCCAGGGTGACACATAACATTGAGCAGAGTTCCACGTGCTATACAGTAGGTCCTTGTTGGTTATCCACTTTAAATATAGCAGTGTGAATATGACCATCACAAACCCCATAACTGGCCCTTCCCCACCACCACCATGGCAACCATAAGTTCATTTTCTAAGTCTATGAGTCTCTTTATCAGATATATTTTTATTCTTTATCAATAATTTTAAATTTTCTTGTGTTATTATATTTTTGGTGTGTCTTTTGAAACAACATATATAGCTGGATTATTTTAAAACTATACTTGCAAGTTTCTGCCTTTTAATAATTTATTATGATTAATGATGTGTTGAATCTATTCCAGTCATGTTCTTCTATGTTCTCCATTTACTATGATTCTTCTTGGGTCTTGTTTTTCTATTTCCTGCTTTTTGTTTCTTGATCAAGTTTTCTTTGTTCACTTTTTTTCCCTCTAATGGTTTTTTAAAAGTTATCTGCTAGCTCTCCTTTGATGCCACCATAAAGTTGGATGAAGAAAACTTGCAAATTGCTTCTTTGGCTCAGTTCCATTTCTCTCCAGTACCTGGGAGCTCCTCCAGTTCCTCCCCTTCTCCTCCAAGCTGGAAAAGGAGGAAACTTGAGAGAAAAGACAAAAGCAAAGGTGGAATCAGAGAGAGGAAAGAGAAGCAGAGGTCAGGAGAGAGTGTATATTCTCTTCACACATCTACCACTGGCCCAACTGATCCCTATATTATTACAGGTGACATCAAGACTAGTACCTGGAGTTAGGAAGGTGAAGGAATGTTCTTACGGGTATGGAAGATAGAGAAGAGTGATGGTCAACAGCTTGGGTCCAGACAGAGCTGTCTGAAATTGCAAATTATACTTCTTTGAAGAGAAGAGTCTGTCTGTCCTAGGACTTTTGCCAATTCTGCTAAACAAAGGACTTCATTGTGTGGGGGTTTTTCCTAATTCTCTGATACTTGCATGAGTGTGGTCTCTTTTTTCCAATGAGATTAAAACTCTTTATGAAAAAGGAATTGAATAGCTAGTTCAAAAATAATTTATAACAAGGCTGTCAGTGCTGAGTCATGAGAAACTGTGGCAAAAAGTTGGGTTGCGACAATAGAACCTGGTAAATTTGAAAAGTTTAGCAATTCTAATATTCCTAAAGGATTGTGGCTCAAGAAAGACTCTGTTGGGACTGGAGCAAAGAAAGGAAAACTAAATTTCCTCTAAGAGAATGCCTAAGTAGTTGTTTACTGGTGCAGAAAAGCCAAAACCATTCTAGATCTGTTTGCTTCTATCTTCTCAATTAATCAAAATGGACTTCCAATAGAAAAGGGAAGAATTAACATTGGAAAGAAAGGTCTAAGGTAGATAGAAAGACAATAAAGATACCAAACCCCTATGAACAGATTGACTCCTTAAATTCCAAAAAACCTCATTCTCATGAAGCAGAAAAATTAAAGGTATAATCAAAAAGTCCCTGAATGCAACACTGAGAAACCGTAAAGAATAGATAAAGAAGGCAAATAATCTTATTTTCAAATAATGGGCAACAAATGGATTCTGGACACAAAGACAAACAAGGTAGGGTGCTGAATTCAAGCAAAAAAAATTTTTTTAATTAAACTTTTTCTTTTTAGTATTTAGGATGAAGAGTCATGGAATTCACCAATACAAGTTGAACTAAATGAATGTTATTTCTGTTTTTACAGCATAACTAGGATTATAACAAGAAGGATGGTATTAGGTTCCTTGTTGGCAAGTTTCTCATGATAGTTATGTCACTTGTACGATAAAATAAGAGCTAGATAATAATAGGGACAGAAATTCTGCAGCTGATTGAGCAAGTATATACTAGATATCTACAAAGGGTTGGTAAAGAGATTGTTATTCACTCAAAGCTGTAAATAAGTAAAGAGCTGCAGGGCCTGGTCTTTAACACTGTCTAGGTTTGTAGATTTTAAGTTACTAAAATAATATAAAGAAGGATCTGTTTATCAAATTTTCTAGATACATAAGACTTTAGTAATATGACTGATGATAGGAGCAAGACTCAAAATGATCTCAATGAACTGGAATGCTAGGCTAAAGTTTAATGGGAGCAGATGCAGGTTTTGTGGGGTCTTAAGCCTATAGAATTTGGAGGGGCCTGTTTAATTTAAAAATTGTGAATTCAGAAAAATGAAGAAATAAAAAGTGAATATTTACTAGCATGATAAAGAAATCACCCCAGCCTTGGAGCTAAATTTTTTTATCCAACTTCCAACTTCTCCCTACATTCACAGGGGTCATACAAATAGAAGACCCTAAAGCTTAAACTTTTTTAGATTCAGTGTATAAGCACTTCTGGCAATAGTTCTTCATATATACTAAAATAATTGAGTTTTATTTCAAAAATACAGGCTGGGGGATACTGTTTGACCACAATTTTCAGTTTGGTTCAGTTCAGTCGCTCAGTCATGTCCGACTCTTTGCCACAATTTTACTATGCATTAATATTGTGACAGCAAATAAAAATGATCTGGCTCAGGCAAGTAACAGTCTAAATTTGCCATATATATAGATCAGATCAATTCAGGGAGCCCAGACTGAAAACGAATATTGGCAAACCAGAGCATGCACTAAGGGGAGAAGAGAATATAATGAGAGAGTCTTTAAAAGCTGCGTCATGAGAAGCTGCTGCAAGAACTGAAGCGCTTGGCTTTGGGAAGGGAATGGTGCTGGGTATAGATGATGACCCATCATAAACAAGGGGAAGGAAACTAATTCTGTATTGTTCTGGAGGAAAGAAGTATGAGTTGTAAGAAGATTTCAGCTCAATATAAGTTGATCCAAATCGACAAACACATATGAAGTCTATGATGTGTTAGGAACTGTTAAGGTACTGGGCATAAAGAAGTGACCAAAATGAACAAAATTATCTATCCTCACATAATTTATGTTTTTAGAGAGATAAACAATGACATAAATACACAGTATATCAGGTGATGAGGTGATGTATCCTAAGAAGTTAAATATAACAAGTTATCAGCAACAAATAATTAAGAATACAGTTTTAAAAGAATCCCAAATACAATTGCAACAAAAAGTATCAAATACCTAGGAATAATCTAGCAAAATATGTGCATGACTTATACACAAAATACTGTAATTTATGAGAGAAATTAAAAAAAAACTGAAAGTGGAAGAAAAAGCATTTGTGGATTAGAAATCTAAATATTTTAACAATGTCAGTTTTCTCCAAAATTGTCCTAGAGATTTAATGGAATCCCAGTGAAAAATCAGTGTGTGTGTGTGTGTGTGTGTGTGTGTGTGTGTTGACAAGCTGATTCTAAAAATGCATATGGAAATACAAAGGTCCAAGTGTAGCCAAGATGATCCTAAAGAAGAATAAAGAAAGAGAACTTACTATATCAGATTTCATTTATTTGACTTACTATAAAGTCATGAGGTCAGGGGCAGTGGCTGGGAGGAGCTGCCCCACGCCAGAGGCCAAGGGCAGCGGCCAGGAGGAGCTCTCCACAACCGAGCTGAGGGGCGGCAGCTAAGAGGAACAACCTCACATCCAAAGAGCGATGGCTGCACCGGCGCAGGAGGGCCGAGAGGAGCTACTCCACGTTCAAGATCAGGAGGGGTGGCAGTGAGGATATACCCTTCCTCCAAGGTAAGGAGCAGCAGCTGTGCTTTGCTGGAGCAGCCGTGAAGAGATACCCCACATCCAAGGTAAGAGAAACCCAAGTAAGACAGTAGGGGTTGTGAGAGGGCATCAGAGGGCAGATACACTGAAACCATAATCACAGAAAACTAGTCAGTCTGATCATATGGACCACAGCCTTGTCTAACTCAATGAAGCTAAGCCATGCCGTGTGGGGCCACCCAAGACGGACGGGTCATGGGGAAAAATCTGACAGAATGTGGTCCACTGGAGAAGGGAATAGCAAACCACTTCAGTATTCTTGCCTTGAGAACCCCATGAACAGTATGAAAAGGCAAAATGACAGGATACTGAAAGAGGAACTCCCCAGGTCAGTAGGTGCCCAATATGCTACTGGAGATCAGTGGGAAATAACTNAGGGAGGCCTGGCGTGTTGCAATTCATGGGGTCACAAAGAGTCGGACACGACTGAGCAACTGAACTGAATAAAGCCATGATAAATAAGACAGTGTGGTGTTTTGGCAAAAGAATAGATAAATAGGCTGTTCGGACACAATCTAGAGTGAAAAGGCAAACCACAGAATTGAAAAAGATATTTTTCCTATCAATGATTGACAAAAAGCCTAGAATATAAGCCTAGAATATCAGAAAAAAACAAATATACATAAAGAAAAAGACATAATCCAATTTTTAAAAGAGGGAAGAGAGATATAGACACCTCGCTAAAGAGAATATCTAAATAGTCAGTAGACATATGAAATGTACAACTTCTGTGGTTATCAGGGAAATGCAAATTAAAACTACAAAGAGACATCACTTTATATACAAAAGAGTAATTTTTTTCAAAAAGATTATACCAAGTGTTAGTAAGGAGATAAGTTGGAATTCTCATTTACTACTCGTGGAAATATAAATTGATGTGACCACTCTGGAAAATTCTTTGGCAATATTTTCTAGTACTAAACATATGCAAATCTTTTAACCAAGTAATTCTATTCCTATGTATTGCCCAACAGAAGAGACATAAACAAGAATTTCATATATATATTTACAGCTGATTCATGTTGTTTTATAGCAGAAACCAACACATGATAAAGCAACTGTTACTGTTCAGTTGCTAAGTCATGTCTGACTCTCTGTGACCCCATGGACTGTAGCACACTAGGCTTCCTTGTACTTNAGAGATATAGACACCTCGCTAAAGAGAATATCTAAATAGTCAGTAGACATATGAAATGTACAACTTCTGTGGTTATCAGGGAAATGCAAATTAAAACTACAAAGAGACATCACTTTATATACAAAAGAGTAATTTTTTTCAAAAAGATTATACCAAGTGTTAGTAAGGAGATAAGTTGGAATTCTCATTTACTACTCGTGGAAATATAAATTGATGTGACCACTCTGGAAAATTCTTTGGCAATATTTTCTAGTACTAAACATATGCAAATCTTTTAACCAAGTAATTCTATTCCTATGTATTGCCCAACAGAAGAGACATAAACAAGAATTTCATATATATATTTACAGCTGATTCATGTTGTTTTATAGCAGAAACCAACACATGATAAAGCAACTGTTACTGTTCAGTTGCTAAGTCATGTCTGACTCTCTGTGACCCCATGGACTGTAGCACACTAGGCTTCCTTGTACTTGACTATCTGGATCAGCCCTGGGATTTCTTTGGAAGGAATGATGCTAAAGCTGAAACTCCAGTACTTTGGCCACCTCATGAGAAGAGTTGACTCATTGGAAAAGACTCTGATGCTGGGAGGGATTCAGGGCAGGAGGAGAAGGGGATGACAGAGGATGAGATGGCTGGATGGCATCACTGACTCGATGGACGTAAGTCTGAGTGAACTCCAGGAATTGGTGATGGACAGGGAGGCCTGGCGTTGCTGTGATTCATGGGGTCACAAAGAGTCAGACAGGACTGAGTGACTGAACTGAACTGAGAGATTGCTCAAAGTCATGTCCATTGAGTTGGTGATGCTATCTGACCATCTCATCTTCCTTTGCCCCCTTCTCCTCCTGCCCTCAATCTTTCCCAACATCAGGGTCTTTTCCAATGAGTCGGCTCTTCAATTCAAGTGGCTAAAGTATCTGAGCTTCAGCTTCAGCATCAATCCTTCCAGTGAATATTCAGGGTTGATTTCCTTTAGGGTTGACTGGTTTGATCTCATTGCAGTTCAAAGGGCTCTCAAGAGTCTTCTCCAACACCACAATTCAAAAGCATCAATTCTTTGGCTCTCAAACTTCTTTATGGTCTAACTCTCACATCCATATGTGACCACTGGAAAAAACCATAGCTTTGACTATACAGATCTTTGTTAGCAAAATGATGTCTCTGCTTTTTTAGTACACTATCTAGGTTTGCCATACCTTTGGAAAGCAATTATCTTCCAATTAAAAATAAAAAGCAATGCACCCAATACTATCCAAGGTAACTTCAGAGGAAAATTCACTTGTACATCAAAAATAGCATTCCTTTGGATTATTTATATCAATTCAGTTACATAAATATTTCCAAACGTAGCAATGGCAATGGTTTAGAGATGTCAAATGAAAGAGAAATTATCACTGGTTGGAAATCTTTTTCTTATAAAACTCTTCTTGTACATTAAACATTTCCATTGATATTTTAAAAAAATAATTTCATGGCAGCATTATCAATAATAGCTCAAAACTGAGAGCAATCCAAATGTCTATCAATAGTAAAATGAATCAATAAATTGTGACATGTTCACACAATGGAATAGTACACAGCAATAAAAAAGCACAGTATGGTTGAAGTTCACAAATTGTTGAGTGAATGAAGCTAGACATAAATGAGTATTTACTGGATGATCCCATTAGTATAAATATAAATAATATATGGTGTTAAAGGTCAGGCTAGTGGTTACTCCCTGGAGGGTTTAGAGAATGGAAAGGGTATGAGCACTGGTGAAATTGTACATATTTCTAAACATATGCTACACTTTAATGAAATTAGTTAATTAAAACAAAAGCGAACAAAAGAGATAGGACCCACTCAAGTTTTTAGAGCATCCTGAGAGGGATGAGAATACTAAGAGAATTTGGAATACCAGTGAGACTGTGAGAAAACCCAACAGTAATGAAACAGGAGACTGGGAACTGAGGAAGAAAGACAGCCAACAAGAAATTCACAGTAGCTGAATTCCTTAAGTGCTTTTAAAGAACAGAGTATTTAATATTCATTTTTAAGTTGTTTTTTTGTGCTATGATTTGCTCCAACCTCTCTATGACCCCAAATTTACTGTTCTCAAACCATGAGTAAAGTTTATAACATCTTTTAAAAATAGTAAAACAAGATAAAAAAATAGTGATGAAGAGGGATGGAAGAGAGGCTGTGCTATTAAAGGATAAGAGTCCCAAAGGAAGGCATCTCTGCAAAGGTAACGCTTAGAGAGAAAAGAAGTGAGAGAGAAGAGTGTTTCAGGCTGAGAAAATGCTGAGACTTCAAGGCAGGATGTGCTGGGCACATTCAAAAACTAGTAACAGTGTGTGTGGAGCCAAGAAAGACTGTAGGGGATGATGTCAAAGAAATAGCCAGGAGCCAGATAATACTGGTTTTCACGGGGCATGGATTTTTCTAGGCTTTACTCTGAATGAGACAGGAAGCCTTTGCACACAAAGTTTTGAGCAGAGAAATGACATATCCAAGCTGTTTTAAATCTCAGTCCAGTTACCATGTAAAGAACAGAGATCTCTGCAAGGGTGGATGCCGAACCAGTCAGAAGGTTTTCTAAGGACAAGATAATGCTGGCCTAGAGGAACTGGTAGTGATGGAGGTGGAGAAAATAAGATGACTCTGAATGTATTTGGAAATCAGAGTCAACAGACTTGCAGACGGACTGGACGGGGAACGTGAGAGAAAGAAAGGCATCACTGATGCCTCAGGGAAGAACTTCCTAGCCAAAGAGCTGACAACTGGTTGAGCTTTCCTTTGATGCAGTTATCCAAGTGGAAGCCATTACTCCTTCATGGGGACTTCTGAAAGTTCTTCCTTCTCCAGCTTACCTGCCAAAGAAGCTCCTAAGAGGATCTCTGCCCTTTGAGGTGATAGACCCCTGTGACCTCTAAGATAGGTCATGTGCAAAATATTCTAGAACTCTAGGGCAGTCAGAACATGGTCTGTACACTATAAATTTTAGGTTAAATGGATGCAAAGCAAATTTCCTATACCAAAGTAATATCTAAACTGCTATTGACCTTTTTCACTTCCCATGTATTAAAAAAAATTTTTTTATTTTATATTGGGGTATAGCTGATCAACAAAGAATGTGATAGTGTCAGGTGAACAGTGAAGGGACTTAGCTATACTATATATACGTGTATCCATTCTCCCCCAAACACTTGCTAATCTGTTCTAACAAAGAGAGAGCCTGCCTTAGGATCAACACTTTTGCCAGGCATCAGTTCTGAAGCAGAAATTAATATCATTCTTTCTTCCTTCTGATGCTGCTACTTTCTAATTGGTGTATGTTTTTCACTTACAGAGTAAGTAGTTTCCAATTTAGGTGAAATTACTTGGCTAAGAAAATTGGGTAATTTGAAAGGAAGATATTAAGGAGCTAAATGGACCAGTAATATTTAGATATGGTAAAAAGGGCAGAACGTGGAGGTGGTACATAAGTGCCTGACATTTGGGAAATAATGCCTTATACTCTATTATAATCAGTGGGTACAAGGTGTGATGAGGCAGGTTTCAGTTCAAAACAAATGAGAACTTTCTGACAATCAGAGCTGTCTAGGAAGATTCAAAAGGGCTGCCTTAAGGGTGTTAACCACATCCCCCTCATTCTGCGGGTTGAAGCAGAGATTAGATGCCTGTTTGTTATGAATAATACTGTGGGAAGTCAAACACCAAATAGGCTAGAAGCTGCCAACCAGAGAATATGAGATTTTTAAAATCAGAGCTTCCCAGGGATCTGGCCACTGGAGAGACTGGATTTTGGAGTAAGTTACATTAACTCCCTTCAAGGACAAATCCCAAAGAGCACCGTAGAATGATGCCTCTTTCTTAACATCTATCAGTCAGTTCAGCTGCTCAGTCATGTCCAACTCTTTGCAATCCCATGGACTGCAGCCCACCAGGCTTCCCTATCCATCACCAACTCCCAGAGCTCGCTCAAACTCATGTCCATTGAGTCGGTGATGCCATCCAACCATCTCATCCTCTGTCATCCCCTGCCTTCATCTCCTCCTGCCTTCAATCTTCCCCAGCATCAGGGTCTTTTCCAATGAGTCAGTTCTTTGCATCAGGTGACCAAGGTATTGGAGTTTCAGTTTCAGCATCAGTCCTTCCAATGAATATCCAGGACCAATTTCCTTTAGGATTGACTGTTTGGATCTCCTTGCAGTCCAAGAGACTCTCAAGAGTCTTCTCCAACACCACAGTTTAAAAGCATCAATTCTTTTGCACTCAGCTTTCTTTATAGTCCAACTCTCACATCCATACATGACTACTGGAAAAACCATAGCTTTGACTAGACAGACCTTTGTCAGCAAAGTCTTAACATCTATAGGTTCAACAGAATTGAAGACAGCATAACTTTTTTCACAATGTGATCCACTGTTATTTAACATCATTATCAATGTACCACTCAAAAGCATTGCCTATACCTCTGATGGTAGGTATACAGACGGGGACCCACTGGCAAAGCACCTGGACAGTGTTCACCCTGATCAGGTCATGGTTCTGCCACTTCCTAGCTGCCCAATCCTAAACACCTTAACCAGTTTCTTCGTCTTTAAAGTGAAAGTAACTCTGGCTCTTCAGAGTGATTTTCTTAAGGATATTTGAACGTTTTGCTCTGATTCTAAGTTGATGACTGAGGAGTATAAATTCAGGCTAAGACTGCAGTGTCATTCAGCTTGGGGCTGAATTAATTCATCCTTTGGGCACTGACCAGGCTGTGCTTGTAGTCAGCTAAAATCTCTAAGATATTTTGATGAGGACTGCTGCTGAGCCAAATCCCCCATTGTGAACTTGTATTGCTGGAGATTTGGGCCTGAGGCAGGACATGGCATTTATTCTTATTAACTAGATTTTGCCTTTCACTTTAACCTGGTGCTTCCACATTTGTTCAACTCCTTCTCTTACCCTATATTTGAACGGAAGGAGCTCAAACCAGCAGAACTGAGCTAGGATGACGATGTATTTGTGACACTAGACGTGTCTGTCCCTTTGGAGCAGGAAAAAGAAAACTTTTTGCTGAGTATCAGGTAATTTTCTCCAATACCTCATTTAATGCTCCAAGAATCCCTTAAGGTAAGTGTTAAACTCAGTCTACTGAGAAAAAAAATCTGCATTTTTCTTTACTTGACATTTTTAAGCATGGTAACTATGCAATTCTTTACTCTTTTGGCTTAATGTTATTTTGTAAACACTGTATCACATTGCTTCATATTTCCTTTTTTTTTTTTCTTGGCTTTATAAGTAAACAAATACTCCTTCCTTGTTCTAAAAACATTTTGAGGCACTCCTGCCTTGATGTTTATCATTTTAATGACTATATTATAGCTCATTACGTTACCCCAAAATATGAAAATATTTTATTTTACCAATTTCCTATTGTTGACAGGTTGGCCTTGTTTCTTTGCTTTTGTGGTTTTTTTTTTAAATTATGACATTCTGTAAAAAAAGATCCTGCTATGAACATCTACACATAAGTATCTTTTGTTCTGGAAATTTCCCCAAGAATGGAATTAATGCATCCTCTGCATCAAAGAGGATAACAACTTTTGTGGCTCTTTATAGAGACTAGCAAATTGCTCACGAAAAACAGTATGTGTTATCTGAGGATAAAAGGAAATAACTGGCTTTCCACAAAAGAAATTAATTTTCCACTTACTCATAAAGTATTCGCGCCCCTGATAGGTGGCAGGTGCCATGCCAGGGAATGGGGACAGAAACGAGCAGGGGCGGCCGGTTGCGGTCTCCTAGGAGCTCACGGTCAGGTTGGGCAGAGGAAATTACACCCAACAGGTGTCTGCCTCTGCCTAGGGAGGACCGAAGTGCCCTTTTGCGCAAGAGAGTGGAAGGAGGGAACTGCCTGCAAACACCGAGGAGTTTCTGCAGCTTAGAGCTGAGTCCTGCAGAATGAGTAAGAATTTTGGTACGCAATTTGTATTTATTTTACCTTGACTCTCCAGCCTTTCATCGGGAAAAAAAAAAAGTTCCCCACTCTAGTACAGAGAAGATTGGCAGAGTCGTAAGCTCCCAATTTCTTAAACTTCTTTGCATCTCCAAGGAGGAGGGAAGAGGGGGTTCTTTCCCACCTGGGGAGCTGTATCTGGGGTCCGAGGACCCCAAGGTAGCACCGGAAAGAACAGCAGAGGAGGCCGGCGCGTGGCCAGCCGCCGGGAGAACCAGACCCGACGCGCGGTCCTCGGCGCCGGCGCCGGGGTCCAGGGGACTCAGCTCAGCACGACTGGGAAGCCGGTGAGGGAACCGGGGTTGCCCGGCGAAGGGTTAGCGAGCAGCCCGCCAGAGAAGTGGAGCGGAGCTGGGCTCTGCAGTTCGGGACCCCGAGGGGGCGGGCGCCAGAGGGGCGGAGCTCCGAGGCAGGGGCCGCGGCGGCGGTCCAGAGGGTCTGCGGGGGCTGCTGCGGCAGGACCCGAGGGCTGGCGCCTCTCCGAGCCAGTGACCTTGACATCGCGAGTGGGCCCCGCGAGCCGTCTTGAGCGCGCCTCGTGGAGACCCACGGCCGAGCGGCCGGCGCTGCCCGGGGTGAGGGAGCCCGGACCGGGACGCCAGGTAGGACCACCGGCCGCGAGGAGGGCAGGCAGAAAGGGCCCGGGTGGGGAGGCGGAATGGAGAATCTGGGGGTCGCGGGCAGGGGGCTAAGCGAAGGGCGCAAGCTGGACCAGCTCAACCCTGGGGACGCTGAGCGCAGGCACGGGGGACGTCAGGGTCCAGCTTACAGGACCGAAGGCTTGCCGCTCCTCAGAAGCAGCAGTGGGTCACCTTCTTAGATACACGGGAGTGCGTGCGCACCAAGACGCGGCTTGTGGGGTGCCGTCTTCTGCCTCCGCCTTGTTTCTGCCTGTGACCATGGTCTGAAAGTATTCCCTGTCCGTGTGTCAATAGGGAGCAGGCAGTTTTCTGGAGTATATGCATTATGGAAGGCTACTGTGTCAGAATCCATCCTCATGGGCCATGAGTCCCCTCTCAGGATACTTGGCCCAAGCTTCCAGCTGCCTTGGGGACCTAGCCTCACTGACTCCAAACTAAGGTGTCAGTCCCCAGGCCTTTTCACCATACACCATATTTCTTAGGAAGAAAAAAGAAGTGCCAGTTTGATGATCTTTTACTATTTTTAAAAATTGTAGTTTCAATACATGGTTTATAAAAAAAATATAACTTCCAGAGATATTCCTATACTAGCGTTTGTATCTACTTATACCCCCTTGTTTTTTAACCTATATCTTTTTCTACTCTACTTCTTCCATCCCCTCCTGTTGATTCTTTATCCCACCTCCTGCCTAAAAAAGTATCCAAAGAAAATGACGTCACCGCCACCGCCCACATCCCTTAATCTCTAGGGTTCCTTGCTAGCCCCACCCCTGATCTCTTTAAACGTCTTTCACCAGAGTAGCCCTTGGGGTAGTGAGTCCACTGCCAAGAGGACATTTCTTTTACTTGCCTTAACTCTCCCAGAGATTCGAAGAAAGGAGCTTTGGAGAAGGGTCCCTGAAGAATTTTATACTACCAGTTATTTTCCTTAAACCGGACTTTCCAAATGCAATTTAAGTAGTCTGGTACTGGTGAAAATTTATGAAGGAAATTTCTTGAAATGCTCTAGACTTCCAAAAGTTAACACTTCGCTAGTTCCTGTTCCTGAAAGCAGAGCTTTGCCAATCACACCTCTCACTACCTCTGTTGCCTCCACCCAGGACCAGCAAAGAAACAGGCATAGGATTTTTCATCAGTAGGAACCCAACAGGGTGGATTTTTATATGTGTGAAGGGGCTCAAGACATAGCTTTGTGGTAGTCAAGAGGAAAGGGGAAGGGATAGAAGAAGAAATAAGAGGGGGTTAGGGGATTAGAAGGGAGGAGCAGATCAAGACCCTAAAGAGGAGAATTCTGGAGGCAGGACCCTGTCATTCAGGAAGGACCCCCAGATGATGTGACTGGGAGACCACATAGTCAGCTTGCCGACAACCAGCACAAGCAACTACTTTCCAAGGCTTTTTCTATACAAGAACAAAACATTCGTAAGTGGAAAAAAATCAACAAATCAAGCCACTTTTGTCTTTGTGATAAAATAGAAGTGGCTTAAATTATTTTTACTGAATTAATGGGTTTTGTTTTTTTCGGAGTTGTGTAGACTGTTTAAAATAACCTAATAGCTACTCCCGTCATGATGTTTTCCTTTGCTGCGTTCATTTTCTCATGTTGCATGACCTTGACCCCACACAGTTCAGGAAGTTCAGGTTGGATAGAAACTGCCACTTTCAAGAACCTTTTTGAAGGGGGGATTGGGAGAGAAGATTAGAAAATAAGGACTGAGCCTTGTGGGAAGGTGGGGGAATAATGAAGAGGAATGGTTTGAGTACCACCTTGAGACTGGTAAGGAATCAGGTACAGTTCTTAGAACAGGCAATAAATAAATAAGAGGTGAAGGAATCAATTTATCATTCATTTATGCATTCAAAATGGTTGCAGAGTGCCTGGCTATGTACCAGTTATTGAGGGAAAGATGATAAATGAAACCAGGCAAGGTCTCTGATCTCCTGGGGTTTGTAGATGCTTCAGGGAGGCAACCAGTAGTAAGATAACTGAGTACTGGATATATGTAATTACAAACTAAGATAAGCTTTGTCAAGGAAAGAAATAAAAGGTCTTTGAGGGTGTATATAGACTACCTTAGAGATCAGGGAAGGCTTTCTCAAGGAAGTTTCCCTTGAGCTAAGATTCAGGAGTAAGTGGAAATGTTGGGGATGTAGGTGGCTTTGAGGCAATTCCTCAAAGTTAGGAATTCCATTTGGTTGCCAGTAATCAAGAAGGCATTTTGTTATTTTGGTCTTCTGATGCAAACAGCCAACTCACTGGAAAAATCCTTGATGCTGGGAAAGATTGGGGGCAGAAGGAGAAAAGGGTGTCAGAGGATGAGATGGCTGGATGGCATCACCTATCCAATGGACATGAACTTGGGCAAACTTGGTGAAATGGTGAGGGACAGGGAGGCCTGGGCAGCCAGGAGATCACAGAGATACAACTGGTCGACTGAACAGCAATATCAACAATCAAGGCAGATGTAGTGTTTGCAATACTGGATATGTACAGATGTAGAGTTGACATTTTTGGAATTTGGGAGAGATGCTTTGTTTTCACAGCTTCGTTTGTACTGCCCTGAGTTGGTCATGGTTTTCCATTGCTGATGTTCTTGCTTTTAAATTTAATGTTTAGATTAGTTTTAGCCTGTCAGTTTATTTTATTGTGCACAACAAAATGTATGCATTGTGCTTCAAATGTGAATCATCACACTGCTGAGGTAGATATGTGCACAGTTCCCATACCAAATTTGGCTTGTGTGGTGATAGCTCACTATTGTCACTGAATACTTTCCAAGGTGAAAACAGCTATGGCAGGTCAGCTACAGTGTCTTCTCTCCACTCCTACCCACTGCTTTGACTTTAGTTGCCCTAAAGCTGCATGTATCTCTTCAAGTTTCATATGCAGTTTTTAGGTAAAGAAAAATTACTAATTGCATTGATGCAATAAAGTAAAATTATAAATCTCACAATGTAATGGCATGGTGAGCTTTGACCAGGCATCATATTTCATGTGCAAACAAATATTTTTATTCATTCAACAACATTTATAGTGAACCTTCAATGTGCCTAGCACTCTGTGAGATACTGTGGGTAAGATGGATTAGTAAGATGATGAGACTTCATAGAAGTCTAAGAGGAGAGAATCATACTCATCTGTGTAAGGGTGGGAAAGTATTGTGGTTGCTATAATGGAAGCATAAGTAGAGAACAGTGATGCACAAGGGAAAGGAGTGGTCATTTCTGCCAGACAAGGTTCATGGAGGAGTTAATACTTGAGCTGAATCTTGAAAGATGAGACATTCCAAAAGATAGACAAAGGGAAGAGAGCATTCTAGAAGAGGAATTCATGTGCCAAAACAAACAGGCATGAAACAGAGTGTCAAGGTCCAGGACGTGCAACTGGCTCGAAGAGCTGAGGCATGAAGAACAAAGAGGGGCTCATTAAGAGATGAGGCTGGAGAGGCAGACATGCCAGGTCACAGAACCTGCATGCCATCACACTGATAGCATTGTAGTTAAAGTATGTGCTCTGAGGTCAGACAGTCCCAGGTATGCATCATGGTTCTGCCACTTTCCAGCCGTGGGTCTTGATCAAGTCACTTAGTAATAAATAAATAATAATTACGTATTTAATAATAAGTAATGGTAATGAAGTTTTATCTCTCTCATAAGGTTGTTGCAGGAAATGAGGTTAAGTCATGGAGTACCTGGCACAGATTATGCACCCACTTGTTGCTGGCTATTATTGTTTATCCTAGAGCTAAGGGAGCCACTGGAGGGTTTTACATAGAGAAGTGACATAGGGAGCAGTTTTATTTAGAGCACAGTTATTCTGGCTGCATGTGGATGCTGGATGAAAGGGAGTTAAGTTTGCAGCAGAGCAGTCATTTAAAGCTGGAGAAGGAAATGGCAACCCACTGCAGTATTCTCACCTGGAGAATTCCCATGGACAGAGGAGCCTGGCAGGCTACAGTCCATGGAGTTGCAAGAGTCGGACACAGCTTAGCAACTAAACCAATCATTTAAAGAGATTATAGGTATTCAGATGATAGTGATGATGGCCTGAACCATGAAGAAAAGGAGACAAGTGCTTGAGACAACTGCAAGGTAGATGCCACAGAATTCAGTTAGTTACTAGTTGTGAGCAGTGGGATTCTGGTCTGTCATCCTTTGGTACTGTCATTCAGGTGTTCCTAGGATAAACAAAAGGAAGCCAGGTACCAAGCAGAACTGGGAATCAGATAGTTTATATGCTGAGGGCTTAATGATTGGCACCCCCAAAAAGCTGTCTTTTTGATTTAAGAGACCTTTTGACACCGTCCATCTCATAACTTTGAAAGGATCAGGAAGGTGTAGTTCATCCATAATGAATTTCACTTATTCATTCTTCCTGTCTCTTTCCTTTTCTCTCTCTCTCTTTCTCTCATCTCTGGGAGGCTTTTAGTTCCAGGTGGATGAACATTAGACTTCATTCATTTACCATTGTCATAAAATGGCACATATAAAGTTGCTTATGTTTGATACTTTTGGTGCAACTCTTGCCTGACACTAGCATGACTGAGTTTTTCCTTCTTTTTTCTCAAGTGTCCAACCACAATCCAGTAACCTCTGGCTGAGGCCTGTTTATTAAAGCCAGTGAGAATTAGAGGATTTAAGTGGTCCCTATTGGCTTCCCTATTGGCTCAGACTGTAAAGAATCCACCTGCAATGCAGGAGACCCAGATTTGATCCCTGAATTGGGAAGATCCCCTGGAGAAGGGAATGGCAACCCACTCCAGTATTCTTTATTCTTGCCTGGAGAGTTCTATGGACAGAGGAGCTGGGTGGGCTATAGCCCATGGGGTTGCAAAGAGTCTGAGTGACTAACACACACACAGAAATACACACACACACACACACACATACTTTATAATACAGTGTAGTCTGGGTAGCCACATCATCCATTCATAAGACTGAAAATAATCCAGATGTGTATTATAGTGTTTACTGAAAAGTTGCTAGGAGCTTTATGCCTGTTCCCTCCAAATGTGGATCTTGGGGAATGCTGATTGAATTCTTTTATTTTGGATTCAGCTGCTTGAACAACTGTCTGATTACTTGAAGACAGAGAGATGAACCGACTTTAAATTAGGCAGGACCAAGGAATAAGGTTAGAAAGTGAAGAGGAACTAAAAAGCCTCTTGATGAAAGTGAAAGAAGAGAGTGAAAAAGTTGGCTTAAAGCTCAACATTCAGAAAACTAAGATCATGGCATCTGGCACCACCACTTCATGAGAAATAAATGGGGAAACAGTGGAAACAGTGTCAGACTTTATTTTGGANTAGGTGTAGAAGTGCTGGGCTTAAGGTATGCACATTTTCATGTTTACTAGATAATGTGAAATGGATTTGCAAAGTGATTTTACCAATTCAGACTTTCACCATTAGTGTATGAGACTTCTCATTTATTCACATCATTGCCAACAGTTGAGTTGCTGGCAAATTGTTGTGATTTTAATTTGATTATAAATGTGTATATGTTTCTTTCCTTGTCGACTGAGTTTTTCCTCTATGAAATGTCTGTTGATGTCTTTTGCCCATTGTTTTCCTATTGGGAGGTTTCTATTTTTCTTACAATAGAAATGTTGTATATTCTGGATATCACTTTTTTTCAGTTACATTGCTGCAACTATCCTCTTCCTACTTGCAGCTTACCTTTTCACTTTATAGGACTTTTATATGAATGGTAGTTCTTAGTTTAATATAGTTGAATTTATCATTTTTCTTTTGTTGTTTCTGCTTTACTTGTTTAAGAAATCTTTCTATATTTAAGGTTATAAAGACATTCTATATTTTATCCTAAATTAAAAAATTTTTTGTCTTTCACATTTAAATCTTCAAGCCATTTTCAGTTGATTTTTGTGTATAATCTGAGTACGTATCCAGGTGATTTTTCCCCACATGGTTAACCAGTTGTCCCAATACTCTTATTGCATAGTCTGCCCTCTTGTACTAGTACAAATACTGCCAGTTATTCATGTATCATCCATGTATGCATGAATCTGCTTTTGGGCTCTCTGTTCTGTAATATTTGTCTTCTCTGCCATTATCAATTGTCTCAATTATTCCAGCATAATGTTGTTTTGGCAACTGGTAGGGTGAGTCTTCCTTCTATATCCTTCTTCAGGAGTATTGACTATTCTCAGCCCATTGCTCCTCTGTATAATTTTCAGAAGTCTGTCAAGTTATGCACATGCAACACACATATCTACTATCAAGTACACACATGCACACATATACCTGTTGAGATTTTTATTAGAATTGCAATGAATTTATAGACCTATTTGGGAAGAATTGACATCATAACAATATTGATATCATAACATACCCATGAACACAAAAGAGATCTCCTTTTATTTAAATTTTCTTCAAAATTTTTCAGTAATGTTTGAAATTTTCCATGAAGTTCTTGTACATCTATAATTCATTCTATTTTTGAGAAACTTACTTTTTTCTATTATAAATAATATCTGCTTATAAAGTATATATTTCTATTACTGTTGATTATTAGAAATGCAATTGACTTTCTTGTATTATAGTATGTCTAGTAACTTTGTTAATTTCTCTTAGTAATTCCAATTGTTTGAACACAGATTCTAAGATTATGTTGTCTATAATTAATGATAATTTTATTTTTTTTCTAAACCTTACACTTATATCTTTTCACTAAGCTACTAAACTGTCTAAAACTTCTAGGAAAATGAATACAGTATTGTAAAGCAAAACAAACTAAAAAATAAAAATTTAAACTTAAAAAAAAAATGTTAAATGTTAATGTCTTATTCCTGATTTTAAAAGGAAGGCTTTTAACATTTTATCATCACATGCTTGTGTTCAGCATCTCTAGCACCAAGTTTCTGTGTATTTTGGAGTCCACTTTTCTCATACTTGATTGGGAAGAACTCAACTCAAAGTTTACCTTGGTCAAAGAGGCAGGATTGCTTGCCTTAGTCTAGATTACTTAGCCTAACATAGTGGAGAAAGAGGATCCTCTGTTTGGGCCACCCTTCAGTCACTAGAGTTTGACATTGGGGTTGAGCGGCAAAGCCCAACTAATATTCTCTGCACATGCGTTTTCCTCTGAAACCTTGAGGGAAAGATTTGAATAGTTGTGAGTCCCCAGCCAAAGCCATGTCATAATGCAGTGCATAGGTACCAGCATCACACATTGTTGGGTCCCACTCGAGTTTATAACTCAGAAGGTCCGAGTTGGAGCCTGAGAATTCACATTTCTAAGAAGTTCTCAGGTGATGCTGATGCTGCTGGTTTTGGAATCATGCTTTGAAAAACACTGTCCTAATACTCTCTCTCTCTCTCTCAGAGAAGGCAATGGCACCCCACTCCAGTACTCTTGCCCGGAAAATCCCATGGATGGAAGAGCCTGGTGGGCTGCAGTCCATGGGATTGCTAGGAGTCGGACACGACTAAGCAACTTCCCTTTCACTTTTCACTTTCATTCATTGGAGAAGGAAATGGCAACCCACTCCAGTGTTCTTGCCTGGAGAATCCCAGGGACGGGGGAGCCTGGTGGGCTGCTGTCTATGGGGTCGCACAGAGTCGGACACGACTGAAGCGACTTAGCAGTAGCAGTAGCAATACTCTCTTTAGAACATCCTAACAGTGGGCAGACAGAGACAAGGCAACAAAATTATTAAAGTGCCTGAGAAGGAAGGAGGAAAACTCCAAAGACCGACAGCAGCTAGCCATGAGTATCATCCCTGGAGGATGAGTCAGCTACCTCCAAACATGGGAGAATGGAAAAAGAGGGAAATGCAGGCGATTCGAGACAATGAACAATATAAGGAATTCACAGAAAAGTATGACGGGAGCCATGAGTAAACAAACACATCAGGTGGGGCTGACCATTCAGTTTGCATCCCACAAAGAACACTGAGGGGAAGGATAACAGACTCATGTAGTTTTGGGAAGAAGTGGCAGCATGGCCATTTAAACCACAGTCCCTTGTGAACAGCTGTTCCACATAGTGATGGGCCTCTGCCAGGTAAGACAGTAAGTGCTATATAAACCAGAAACCCAAGCTCCAAGAAGTGACAGGCTTAATGCAAGTTTCCTATGAAGCAGATAAACTGGATTTAGTCTTAAAGTAGAAAAGAAAGGGGGAACTATTACAAGCAAACAAGGCTCAAGGTCACCTTCCTCACTTCAGGAGCTGCAACTCCAGAAGTTAGAGGCTTCGACTTGGGCTCAGGCCTGCAAGGTGGCAGGGGTGGGACAGGGAGAGTCACTGGAGAAGGAGGAGGTTGGGGCTTTGCCGTGCTGGAGGAAAGGCAATACCAGAAGTGCCAAAGAGAGCCAAAGAGTTACTCTACACATAGGACTGGAATTATGTGATGCTTTTGAATTTGGGTTTTTACTCATCAACAGTATAAATAAGCAACAGATAAAAATAAGGGTGTGAATTCTTTTCTCCCCTTCGATAACTGCTGCAACCACCTCCTAGTCAAGGGGTAGCTGGCTCTCTGGGGTGTCACATCTTAAAGCTGCCTCTAGCTTTGATAGTGTACAACATATCAGAGCTGGAAAGCTCTGCAGAGGTGATCTTCACTGGTCCATCAGGGCCCAGACAGCAGGAGTGACTTGCCAAAGGTCAGAGTAACTGAATTCATTCATTTACTTTATTTCACAAACTTATCATTAGGACTGCTTGATTCAATTTATTGACATACAAAAACATAAAAATCAGTATCCCCATATTTACTGTGTAAAATCTGAAAAACTTGTCTTAGATTGATATAGTATCTTGCCTCTGGGTAAACTCAAGTAGCTTCATAGGTGTAATTGCATAGAAACTATGGAGAATTATATTCCTAGGAAGGGTTTGGGTGTTATGGGTTGTTATTTTGTCTTCAGCTTTTTTTAATGATGAAGCTTCATTTTAATAATAAAGCTTGGCTTCTCAGACTGATATATCTGATCCCACCAGCTCACTGGAGCCCAGATCGCAGAGTAAATGACATTGTGCCCAATGTTTCAAGAGAAACGGAAATAGTACCATGTGTCAAAGGGAACATCTCACAGCTTGTATATTTTTAAGGCATTAAGGGGAAAAAATGCAAGCATTAAAAAAGCAATCCAAAAACTCTTTTAAACTAAATGTTTTTCAGCTATTCAAAAGTAAAAGTGAAAGTGAAGTTGCTCAGTCGTGTCTGACTCTTTGCGACCCCATAGACTGTAGCCTGCCAGGTTCCTCCGTCCATGGGATTTTCCAGGTAAGAGTACTGGAGTGGGTTGCCATTTCCTTCTCCAAGGGATCTTCCTGACCCAGAGATCGAACCTGGGTCTCCCACACTATAGGCAGATGCTTTACCATCTGAGCCACCAGAGAAATCCATTCAAAAGCTATACCTTAAAAAAAATTTAAATCACTCTCCTTCAATGTTATTTGCATTGTCAAAGTAAATGTTATGATTTCTAAACTAAGAATATTAAATCTATTTTTGCAAAGGACGACTTCTGTCACCCCCACTAACAACAATATAACTTATTGCTTTAACCTGCAATAGGTTAAACCCTTTGAAACCACTGATGCTTCTCAGAGACCCAGAGCCCACTGGCTGCCAATTGACAAACGCACAGAGAGGCTGTGCTGCCCTGTGGACAGCATCACTGTTGGGGCTCATGAGAGGCCCAAACTTGGAGCTCCTGGGAAGGTTTTCTTTGTTTTATTTTTTCTTTGTTTTATTTTGTTTTTCGTTGATGGCACTAGGTCTTCCATTGCTTCGCAAGGGCTTTCTCTAGTCGCAGTGAGCGAGGGCTACTCTTCATTGCAGTGGGTGGGCTTCTCATTGCAGTGGCTTCTCTTGTTGTGGAGCACAGGCTCTAGGGTGTGTGGCCTTCAGTAATTGCAGCTCATGGGCTCAGTAGTTATGGCACATGGGCTTAGTTGCTTGGAGGCATGTGGAATCTTCCCAGACCAGAGAGCCAACCCATGTCCTATGTATTGTCAGCTGGATTCTTAACCACTGGACCATGAAGGAAGTCCCTAGGGAGAGTTTTAATCCAAATTGGCTGCAAACAATTTTTAAGCAAGTTGCCTAACACTATCTGTGATTCACTGAATCTTGTGAGGCTAGACGTAAAAGAACTTCAAGGTTCAAGAGAGAAAAATGTTCAGTATAAATTTGAGATGGTTCTTAGAGTTGCAAGTTCTTCTAGTTGGACCTGCATCTAATGTCCACACTCACCCTTGTGCCAGTGACCTCTCTGTTTCCCTCTCACCTGATCATCTAGCCTTTGTCTGACTTTTTCACCTTCACTTTGGGAGATATTATTTCCATTGTTTAATAGTCCTTCTTGTTGTAATAAGAGACTTGACTTCTGTTGGAAACCTAGTGCATTGCTCTACAATTCTGATAGTTAGAATATTCTTCCTTACATCACACCAATATCTGTCTCCCTGGAATTTTTGCCTGTCTGCCCAGCCCTATTCCCCATACTCATCTAGAAAAAAATCTAAGACTTCTCTTAGCACCCTGGAGATCCCAATCATGGTCCAAGTGAGAATTGTTTTCTCCAGGCAAACTCTCAGCATTCCCACAGTTGTTTTCTCTCCATGGTTTCATTTCCAAGCTTTCATTGTCCTGCTTGCCTTCTCTGAACATAAGCCAGCTTGTCTGGGTCCCCTTCTCTAAGAGTGAAGTACATATACTTGGATACCATACCACGTATGAAGTCTAGGCCAAGACGAGGCTGATAAGGTTCTTGGTTCCCTTGGTCCTTGCTAACGATCCATTGCTTTAGCAATCACCTGACCCTTAGGCTTATATGGTGTCTTTATGAGGCATTATAGACTCTCCTTTTTTTTTTTTTTTTTTTTCTATTTATGTGCTGCTACTAAGCTGGTGTCAAAAACACCTATGTGGGACTTCCCTGGTGGTCCAGGGGATATGACTTCATCTTCCAGTGAAGGGGGTGAGGGTTCAATCCCTAGTCAGGAAGCAAGACCCCACATGCCTCAAGGTCAAAGAACCAAAACATAAAATAGAAGCAATATTGTAACAAATTCAATAAAGACTTTAAAAAAAAATACTTGAAAAAAATCACCTGTTTGAACTACTGAAATCACTTATTCTCTAACTACCATTTTGACGACCTCAGCAAGAAAAGGTCAAGGATACTCTAGATGACTTGCTCAGGGTGGCATCTGACTATTTCACTATGTTTCTAAGAGGCACAAGCCTCCACTTGAAGATACCTTTCTCATTTCTCCCATGTGGTTGCTTCTGCTTGTTGTCCCGGACCTGTATGTATCAGGGCATTGTCTGCCCACATTTAGCTCAACACTTGATCCTGTGTCATCCTCTCTTCTGGAAAACTCCAAGGTGACTTTTAGAAGGGCCTTCATTTTTGCATTTTTGTTGTTCCTTATCTCTTTGTCCCTCTGATCACTGCACCAGAGTCGATCATTTTTTCTTTTAGGTTTGTTGAGTCTACTCTACTCCACTATGACTGTTCTTTTTTTCTACCTACAGTATCCATTTGAAGATTCTTTAATGGAGAGTATACATTTTACCCATTAAAATTTTTATTTTGTGCTGTCTTTTAAAAGGGGGGGGGGGAGCTTTCTTCAGATCCTCTCTAAAATATGCCATAGTAGTTTTATGGTGTCTTAAATGGGAGAGGAAGTGGTGGACAAGCAGTTTCAGAGTTAGAAGAGAATCCAGTTCTCCCGCTTCTCATTTGTGTGTCACGAACAAGAGGATAGAGACACAGCCTTATTTTTCCCTCTTCGTTAAGAATGTTTATAAACCTCTGGGAGATATTGGGCTGGGTGGGAGTTGGGAATGCTGGGCTGGAAACATCAGAATCATCTAATGCCACATCTGAGTCCCAGCTCTAGACCAGCAGGGAACAGTGACCAACTATTCAAGTAAGCTCAGTTGTCATTCACTTTGAACTTGGACTGTATAGGAACATTTTACAGGTTGGACTCTAACGGCTAAAATTTAGCCAAATAAAATCTCTCTTGGCTGCTAAGGAGTCCTTGGAAAGAAAATGACCAAAAAAGAACGTGTCCCCTAACTGGACACGTGGCAATGGGTCAATGGGGCCAAAGCCTTGTTTGAAAGCGCCCATAGCACAGTATTTTTTCATGGACTGGACTGAGGGTCACACAGAAGCCCATGATAAATGACTTGCTTTTCTTTCGAGTCATTTATTAACCTCAGGAGTGTGGAATGCATCACCAAGAGACTAATCTGTATCACTGAAAGGACATGAACCAGAGTTTTCTGGACCTGTAAGGGGGAGGGTAGAAGAAAGGAGGAAGTAGTTTTAGCCTTGCCTTTGCTACTTTCTCAAACATGGAAGCTGCACCATCTAACAAATGGAGAAAGAGCCTTGCCTGCACATATGTGTGAGCTGGGCCTTGTTATGATTACAGCCCTCTGCCTCCTGGTGGGAACCAAGGGTGCAGCTGGACGGTTGGACTATGAATGAAGTATAAAATAACTTACTGATTTTCTACCAACATGCTGTTGGGTGCACAGCCATAAGAATGTCCTTTTAAGAAAAGACTTTTGAAAGGCTTTCCATTTATTCCATGATGCTTCTGTTGCTCAAAAGATTGTTGGGGAATTGGGTTAAGGAAAACATACACAAATGACAACCAACTATATCTACAACTCAGAGTTAGCTTCTGTTAATATTTTGGCATGTTTGCTTATCATTTTTCTTCATTTAAGAAATTCCTTTCTATTTTTCTCATTAAAATGAAACTTGGGTTATTACAGTGATTTCAAGTAATGTAGAAAAGGAAACAAAAATTAAAAGATTGCTTATAAATACCTAAAAGTTTATCACTAATTATTTGGCAAACATGATTCCAGGCATTTCTCTGTATTTGCCATTCTTTGAATATGAGTTTTGGCAAAATTTCCACTTTTGAAAGAGGATTTGATTTTCAGAAATAGGTCCAAGTTGCCAGGAACCAGCTAAGTCTGGTGAAGATAATGATTAAGCTAAGTAACAAGATTTTATTGCCAAGTCAGGTGTAATTGGTTTTCTTGGACAGCTCAGAAATTGGCTCCAAGAGGGGCACCCATATCAGAATTGTTCTGAGCATCAACAGAGCTGCCCTGTGAGGGCTGTCTCTGAAGGCCATGTGCACAGAGTGGCAGAAGCCCAGGGAACCATAAACTCTGAAACCGAGCCAGGCTTGTGCCCTGACTTGAGGGTGTGACCTCAATCAAGGTCCTTACCCTTGTGGAGCCTGTTTGCTCATCTTTAATGAGCTGTTCATAATGTCCACTTTTCATGAGCTGTTATGAGAATCAAATTAAGTCATGGATGTGACAGCTATTTTACAAACTGGCAAGCCCTGTACAAATATAAAGCACTATTACTTAAGTATGTTTGTCAAATTAATCTTGTTTTTTGATAGGCACACTTCCTACAAACACTGTCACTGTGATCACATCATCAAAGCATAAGTGGGTAGTTCCATTCTCTTCCCTTCCACTCTCCTCAGGTTGCAGGTTTATTATCCCTTCAAGGCTGCTTTGCCCTTGGCCTTATGCTCATTTTACTTGACTTTCCAATACCCGAGCATGGACAAGGAGAATCAAAGAAAGCTAGTGGGACACTGTTTGACTCGTTACCCCTGGTATTTCTAGCTTTCAGCAGCCAGTGAGGGCAGGCAGTGCAGGTAAAGGTATGAGTGATCTCAGTCTGGAGTGTCTATCTTGGAATTTGAAAAGGATCTGGTCAATTTACTCTTTACCTGAAAGTTCTTTTGACATTTGAAACTCATCAAATCACCTTGCTCAGAACAAGGGAATCTGAATTCCTATGATGCATTTAAAAACGGAAGATTTAAAACTATCAGTCATCTCATCTATAAAAATGGGAGTAATAAATGTACCATTCTAATAGATGGTTGCTGCTGCTCCTGCTGCTAAGTCGCTTCAGCCGTGTCCGACTCTGACAGCAGCCCACCAGGCTCCCCTGTCCCTGGGATTCTCCAGGCAAGAACACTGGAGTGGGTTGCCATTTCCTTCTCCAATGCATGAAAGTGAAAAGTGAAAGTGAAGTTGCTCAGTCATGTCCGACTCCTAGCGACCCCATGGACTGCAGCCTACCAGGCTCCTCCATCCATGGGATTTGCCAGGCAAGAATACTGCGTTAAGTTGGGCTAAATTTTAGGTATTGGTACAGTCTGGCACATCAGGAGTGCTCAGTAAATGCTAGCTATTACTTTTGATATTATTATTAACAGAAGATTGGACTCTATTGACTCTCTAAGAAAGGTGTCATTGTATATGTCATCAGTAACTTTGATACGTGAAAGTACCTCAGCAGTAATGATCTACTATTACTCAAACGTAATTTATAGATATAATTTGACCATTTGGAATGTCTGCTTTTTTATTTGTATTCTACTTTTAATTCTTTTTTATTTTATTTATGTATTTATTTTTGGCTGTGCTGGGTCTTCATTGCTGCTCAAAGGTTTTCCCTAGTTGTGGAGATCAGGGGCTACTCTCTAGTTGCAGTGTGCGGGCTTCTCATTGCAGTGACTGTTCTTGTTACAGAGCACAGGCCCCAGAGTGCGTGAGCTTCAGTAGTTTCAGCATATGGACTCAGTAATTTCAACTTCCTGGTTCTAGAGCACAGATTCAGTAGCTTTGGTACACAGGCTTAGTGGCTGGCCCTGTGGCATGTGGAATCTTCTCAGACCAGGTATAGAGTTCATGTCCCCTGCATTGGCTGAAAGATTCCTAACCATTTCATCACCAGGGAAGTCCTTATTGGTGTTCATTCGTCACATATTTATTGAGTGTTTACTATCTGTAAGGCATTGTGCGTCCACTGGAGATAAACAACAGAGAACCAGACAGCCCTCATCCTCATGGAGCTTTATGTCTAGCGAAGGAGACAAGCAGTAAACAATTACAGAAATGAATATTCTGTTAGAACTTAAATGCAACGATGGGAAAATATAATTCTATGAGATCAAGTAGCTGAGGGGACCTAATCTTGTGTGGGTAGATGGGGAGCAGGTAGGGAGGATTCAGGGGAATTTTCCTTAGGTAAATGATAGATGTGCTGAGGTCCAAATAATAAGCAGGACAAACATAGCCAAGGATAAGGAGAAGCAGATTCCCAGGGGAAGGAATGACAGAAGCAAAGGCCCAGAGGCTGGAAGAACAGGACATAGACATGGCTGGAGGAAAGAGAGTGATGGGCTGTGGAGCAGAAAATGAGGTTGGGAGCTGGCAGGGACTGAAACAGGCAGGGCCTTGTAGACCATGATAACAACTGTGGTCTTGACCTTCACAGCAAAGGAAGCCATTGAAGTGACTTAAACAAGAACATGAAATGACCAAATTCCTGTATTCCAAGATCACTCCCACTGCACAGAGTAGCACAGATTGGAGGAAGCTTAGAATTTATTAATCTTTCATTCGACAAAAATGAAGAATGAATCCAATTGGTATGGCAGAGACTCTAATTCTGCAGTTTTTATTAAGTCACCCAAAGTCGAGACTTTTGTTAAAGATATAGAATCTTTACTGATTTGTTACAGCTAGAAAGATGTAACAGTTGTTTTTGTTGTTCAGTGGCTAAGTCGTGTCCCACTGTTTGTGGCCCCATAGACTGTAGCATGCCAGCTCCCCATTCTTCACTGTCTCCTAGATTTTGCTCAAATTTGTGTCCATCGATGCTATCCAATCATCCCATCCTCTGTCACCCTCTTCTCCGCCTGCCCTCAATCTTTCCCAGAATAAGGGTCTTTTCCAATGAGTTGGCTCTTTGCATCAGGTGGCCAGAGCAACAATAAAGACAGCAAAAATCTCCAGTATATTGGTGAAGTCTTCTGGGAACAATTCACTCTAGGTTTAAATTCTTTCTCCATCATTTGTTACAGTGTGACTTGGCCAAGTTGCTTCACCTCTCTGAGTGTCACAAAATTCGTCTTATGAGTGAGGAAAACATTTGTGGAGATTGTTAAGAGGATTTAATGAACAGCTTTGGCAAATACCTTTTACTCACCTCTCTCTTGTTTGTCTATTTAGCTTCCAAACATTTTGAGATCCAGTAAGCTAGCACATTCTCCACTCAGAACATCCGCATCCACATCTATTAAACCCCTTCTCTCTGACCCAAGGGGCTTCATGGGTTGCTCAAGTGGTAAAGAATCTGCCTGCCGATGCAGGTTCAACTCGAGTTCCGTCTCTGGGTCAGGAAGATAACCTGGAGGAGAAAATGGCAGCCCACTCCAGTACTCTTGCCAGGATAATCCCATAGACAGAGAAGCCTAGTGGGCTACAAGTACGTGAGGTCCTAACCCAGGCACATCAACTGAGAATTCTATCAAAAAAAGGAGAATTGCCTGGCCTCTTTCTTCCAAGTTTAAGGTGGGGTTGTTCTTCTGGAATAGCCTCAAAAGACAACAACATTATTTCAGAGTAGATTGTACAAAGTGAGGTAATGGGGACATGAAGAGGCCCTTGGGAGTGTCCATTCCCAGCTAGGGGTAAACACTATTCACTTTATTTTGACCTTTGGTTTTCTCATTTGCTAAGTAGTTCTCAAGGTCCCCACCAACTCTGAAAGGCGAGGTGCAGAGAGTGTGTGTATAAAGTGCCTGGCAGCTTGCCAACACCACTTGCCCATAAGAGATTCAGGAAGCCAGGAGGATGGCACCTAAATGACCCCGTGGCCATGTCAATATGGCTACATGAAAGGAACGTGCCCTTCCTGAAATGTATATACTTAAGAGGGACACCAGCAATCTGAGAAGGAGTGGATTAGAATGGTGCAGTGGAAGAATATTGAATCAGGAATGTGAAATCCGGTTCCAGCTAAGGCTTTGTCAATTGCCGGTTATATAATATTGGGCAAGTAAATTGCTTAATCCCCATGAATCTCAAGTAATTTTATTTTTCCTGTTGTTTGTATTCAGCATTGTGGAACTGTCACTAATAATCTCTTCCTTATTTAGCTCACAAGATGTTAATAATTCTCCATATTCCCTTCCTTTGTCTATTCATTTTTTCACAACAAATTAATTTCACTCTATATACTGTTCTGTTGACCATCTGGTGATGTCCATGTGTAGAGTCTTCTCTTGTGTTGTTGGAAGAGGGTGTTTGCTATGACCAGTGCATTCTCTTGGCAAAACTCTATAGGCCTTTGCCGTGCTTCATTCCGTACTCCAAGGCCAAATTTGCCTGTTCCTCCAGGTGTTTCTTGACTTNTGTGCTGCGATTCATGGGATCACAAAGAGTCAGACACGACTGAGCTACTAAACTGAACTGATACTGTTCTGTAAATTTTTTAAAATTTATTTAACAACATATCATGAGTGTTGTTCCACATCTTTAGGTAGTTTTCTTGTGTGGTTTTAGGACTGCACAGTCTTCTGTTGTGATACTCTGTCTTTGCATGCCAGTCCTCACTTGTTGGTCATGCTGCTGCTGCTGCTAAGTCACCTCTGTCGTGTCCGACTCTGTGCGACCCCATAGACGGCAGCCCACCAGGCTCTGCCATCCCTGGGATTCTCTAGGCAAGAACACTGGAGTGGGTTGTAGGTCATGGAGTTCCATTATTTAGAAATAGTGTTGCCAGATGCAAAGAAAATGAAGGAATCTGAGCTCCTCAAATTGAGATCACACCTCTTGCACTCTCCATAAATAGATCCATCTTTGTATCTGTCTCTTGCTGGAATCAAGACCCTGAAAATCCAAGGGACTGAAGGATTGGTGACTGAGGGGGAAGGGGCTGATTAGAACAGAGCCAGAGCTGTGTCTATTTATCATGCTCTGATACTTTTACGTGTGCTAGAACAACAATTCTGTAGCATAAAGGTTGTCCCCTAAAAACAGAACCACACTGTGCCACCCCTGCTCTGACCCTGTCCACACCTTCCACCCCCTAACATACCACTCCTTTCAAATACATCCCTCAGATATCTTCTGATTTATCCTCTCTGCAATTCTCAGTCACATATTATTAGCATTTTGTTATGAATGACCTAATCCTCAGATTCTTAGGGTGACCACAATTTATTCACACAGCCTTGACTGTGTGCAATCAGGTCCTTACAAGATAGACAAACACTTGGAGGTTAAAATTTAATGATCCCACAACACTATAAAGATACTCTATACTAAGTGCATATTTTATTGTAAACAGTCTTAAGTTTTAAATACATTTTAAGTCTGCTAAACACTTTTTGCCAGACTCTGTACTTTTCCCTGGGACTTCCCTGGTGGCTCAGACGATAAAGAAACTGCCTGCAATGTGGGAGACCCAGGTTCAGTCCCTGGGTCGGGAAGATCCCCTGGAGAAGAAAATGGCAACCCACTCCAGTATCCTTGCCTGGAGAATCCCATGGACAGAGGACCCTGGTAGGGTATAGTCCATAGGGTTTCAAAGAGTTGGACATGGCTGAATGCCTAACACACTCACACAAACACACACACACACACACACACACACACACACACACACTTTTCCCTCTCACCCTGAAAATCAGGACATACACTAGAAACAAAATTTTTTACTTTCTTCTGGAGTTTGTGAGTTTATTTGCATTTCTATTAAGATGATGCTCTTCTCTGCCACTAAGTCACAATAACTGAAATGAGGGAGTGAGCTGGAAGACTTCTAATATCCTTTCTAAATGTAAAATTCTGTATCATTTGGACATAACATGTAAATGTTCCAGTGGGATGGATCTTTCTGTCAACAAAAATAAATTAACCAATAGTCAATCTATGAAAGAAATAGAACATTTTATTCAAGCCAAACTGAGGATTATAACCAGGAAGACAGTCTCTCAGAGAGCTCAGAGAACTGTTCTGAAGAAGTAAAGGGGTATTTTGTGATTTGCACTAAGTATGTGATTTCGGTGAAAGAGGTACATGCAATCAAGCACACATCTTGGTCGAAGGTTGCTGCTAGTCATGAGGAACAGACATCTTAGTTAACTATATTAGTGCTTTCCTAAGCATGAGAAGATGCCGGACTAGGTTCATAACAAATCCCTCCTGAAAATACGTATCTGAAGGCCAGTTCTGTCAGTTTTCCCAGAGCATAGAGTGCTTCATCCCTAACTTCATCCTGAATTCCTTTCAGGGTGTATTGTAGGTCAGCATCCCTGCAGAGGCAAATGACTGGACTCCTGTAGTACTAGGTTGTGGGCAACGTTCTTTATGTTGCCATCCCTTCCCCTTCATGGGTTCCCCTGGTGGCTCAGATGATAAAGAATCTGCCTGCCACGCAGGAGACATGGGTTTGATCCCTGGGTTGGGAAGATTCCCTGGAGAAGGGAATGGCTACCCACTCCAGTATCCTTGCCTGGAGAATTCCATGGACAGAGGAACCTGGTGGGCTACAGTCCATGGCATATTGCAAAGAGTCAGACACGACTGAAGCGACTAACACTTGCACTTCCTTTCTTTCCCTTCAATCTTAATTTTGACCAAAACAAAATTGGGTGGCATTTTGTGACCAGTTCGTCCCATGGTGTTAGGAATGTTCATTCCCAGGTCAGGTGAGGACTTTATTGATAGGCCACTCCATGTGCTGTTACTAGACTTGGCTGCTTTTTAACAGTAGTCAAAAGCCTCTGAATCACCAGTCTTACTAGTCTTTTATGGTCCAAGAAAAATGGTTCTCTCTTATTGCTTCCTTCTGTATCTAGAGCTACACAGTTACAATCATTGATCTTATAGAACTATATATTTGGTCAATTGTTTCAAGTCACTGAATCATTGTTACTCTTATTGGAGGCTCAGTCACACATTTGGTAGTGCAAGAAATAATAACCATATAAAATGGGCAGAATACAAGTAATATAGCTAGTAACATTAATAGGATCATAAGTAAATATTTAAGCTAAGAAAGATCATAAGTAAGTATTTAAGCTAAGAAAGATCATAAGTAAGTATTTAAGCTAAGAAAGATCATAAGTAAGTATTTAAGCTTCCATTACGTGGTGCCCAGTATCTTCCCAGATCAGCTGACCAGTCTCCACTAGTTGATATCTTTAAGGGAAATAATATATTGGCATTTGTACATAAAGTTCATCAAAGATGTCTGCACATGCAGGGCAAGTGGTAGAACATTGTGATCTTACATTGTGACCTGTAAGGTCATCCTTACAGGATTGAGAAAAAAAATGTTACTGTCTGGGGAGCTACAGGGCTGATACCAGAAGAAAACTTAATTTTTATCGCTAAGAGGGTATTTCTGCCATTGGGAAGGTCTAGTTAAGGCATAATGAACAACAGAGAGCAGGGAGGAGGCAAAAACAGGCAGAGAGATTTTTTTGTTTAAATTTTTCTTGTCGACTTAAAATATGAATTATTTCATTTCTGTTGTTATACTTTCTCTTGTAAAATGCGCACACTAAAAAAGTTTTGTACTTACTTACAAATGAGAGATTTAAGCCAAACGTATTCTAAGATACCTTCTGGCCCAGGTATGACTGGATTGTAATTACATATTCGTTCTGCTGATAGTGTCACTGGCCTTACATTATCAATAACCCCTGGAGGAAGAGGACCCTTGGCCGGGATCCTCCAAGCCCTTACGGGCGGCCCTTTGGAGGGGCCCATAGGGGCGCATAGGGGCGGCCCTTTGGAGGAGTGGCTAGCCTGGACCAGGAAGGCTCAAAGACAAAAGCATCCCCTCTCCGCGGGGCCAGGCCGGAGGGCCTCTCCTCCAGCCCAACCGCATCACAAGTCAAAACAGCCTCTCTTCCCTGCTGACGCCACGGCCGGGATGGGGCTGAAAATCGATCTTCAATCTTTCTGCTCCAGCACAGCCGACCCCGCCGCGGATGCGGGCGCCGACGCGCAGTCTGAAAGGCCGAGGGTGGCGCAGGGGCGGCGGGCGGGCTGCTGACGGCGGAGAAACGAGCAAGCCCGCGTCCGGTGGGCCGTTCTCTCACCGCCCAGCGTTGGCCACAGGACGGTGGCTGAGTCCCCAGGTGGTGGGCGGTGGTGGGAAGGAGAAGAGGGACCCTGTCACAAACGAGGGGAGGGGACAGGAAGAGTGGCCATTCTAAGCCCAGCCTCTACTGAGGCTCCGCCTGTGTAGACGGATTCTCAGTACCCACGGCTCAACTCAGCCAGCATACAGATGAACAGACCAACGCCCAGGGCGCGAGCAGCAGCTGGTCTCCGGGGGCAGGGGCGAAACTGAGACTAGAACCAGGGTCTCCAGACCCCTTCTAGACCACTGTCTCCTCCACCAGGTTCCTTTAGCTCAAGGGCTTTCTCTTTTTTCTTCACTAGCAGGCTTCCAAGTTGTTGGATTCACCTGTCAAATTGATGGCTTTGCACGTTTGGAACCTCCCTATAAAATCTATAGCAGACTTTCCTTGCTTGTTCTGCTTGCCGTCAGTTCAGATTTTCTGCAGCTTCCTGAGTGTTACCATCTGCCCTGTGTCACCTTAGAGATGCCAGTAAATGTTTTGACCATGGTCTCATGTTAAGAGTGTGTCACACAGCTAATCTCATCCACCCTGTGGACAAGATGCTGACTGCATCTGGGACAGTTCATTTCTCTAATCAAGCTGTTGGGTGGCTCGCCTGGCTTTCTGAAGCAGTCCTGTCTCATCATCATACTCTTGCTGTTTGAAGGTAGCCATGCTGCAGGTGAACTAAACCAGGTGATTCTAGGACCAGAGGGAAATGACAAACTGATGTGAGTGCGGGCTAAGTCACTTCAGTCGTGTCCTTTGCGATCCCATGGGCTGCAGCCTGCCAGGCTCCTCTACCCGTGGGGATTCTCCAGGCAAGAATACTGGAGTGGGTTGCCATGCCCTCCTCCAGGGCATCTTCCCTACCCAGGGATTGAACCCAGGTTTCCTGCAGCTCCTGAATTGCAGGTGGATTCTTTACCATGGAGCCACCAGGGAAGCCCTGAAAAACTGACAGTTCTGCTCAATTCAAGTGGGGAGTCACTATCTTCATCATATAAGAGCCAAGGTTTCTTGAACATTACTGTGTGATAGGTTCTCTGCCAGATTCTCACAAGTGTTGTTTTAATATTACCATTACAGCAACCCTGCTATTATTATTCCAGTATTGTTATACAGATGAAGAAACAAAGTCACAGAAATTAAACAATTTGCCCCAAGTCACCAACTGTAGTTGTTGAAGCAGAGATTTGAATCCCAGGTTCATCCTGAACCTGGACCTTCAAAGGTTATGCCCTGTTGCTGCTCATAATAGAATAAATGTTTTGGTGTAAGGGAAAGGATGCTCCATGAGGAATGAGGAAACAAGCCTTCCATTCAAGCTCTACCTCTGTGGGCAAGTCACTTCACCTTGCTTTTCAGGTACATGAAACCCCTGAGACATATAGAATTATGTGCATGTTTCTGGGATGAGCAGCTATAGTTTTCATCAGCTGAATCTCAGTTAGATTCATATACCCTCTCTCCCCTGCAAAAAATAATATGTGCCAGAGCTCTCTGAACTATCTTAACTTTCTACCCTTTTCCATGCCAGTCTACTCCATATTCTCTTCTGACATTTTAGACAATGATGCAGTTACAGCTGCAGACTCCAGGACCTTTCTCTGGTTCAGGGGTGTGAAGGGCTCCTGGCTGCACAAGGAGTCCTTTCAAGCACACCCGCATGTCCAGATAGCAATCGCAGGAAAGACGACATTGGAATAAGATCATCAAATTCACCCTCCACCTCCTTGCAACACCTCAGCATTTTTACTTTAGCCTGTTGTATTCTTTACTTGCAATAAGACTGTACTGTTTATATAGAAGCCCCAGGAAAAGATTTCAGAATCCTTTTTTTTAACTCTACTACAAAAAGAATTCCAGTAACAGAGCCTCCAGCAGGCCTGGGGTAAAGTGTCCATTCATTAGTGAGCATCTTCTGTGTCCTGAGCAAGGAACCTGATGGACCAGACCCCTGATTGCTTGGAGACTCAGAAGGACTCTGGCAGGGAAGTGTTAGAATGATGCATGGAGCAGAGAAGAGTGAGGCCTGGGGACGGCCCTTCTTGAGAAGTGGTGTTTGGGCCAATCCCTAAAGACAAGAAGGAATGGATTAAGTGAGAGGTACAGATCAGAGGGGGAGGAAGAGCATTCCAAGCAGAGGAAACAGCTAGTGAGCAGGGCCTAAGACAATAAAGAACCTGTTGGAGGAACTTAAGGGCTGGGCAGGCTGGAGCACAGAAACAGGGAGAGCAGAGTAGGCTCTCCCTGCACCTACGGATGAGGCTGCTAAGGAGGTAGGGCCTGTGTATTCAGCGCTTCCAGAGTCAAGAAACATGGATCCCAGTGCCAACTGTGATAGTAACTGGCTGTGTGACATTAGTAAAGCAGGTAACATCTCTGAGCTTTCATTTCCTGAGCTTAAACATGAGAACTTTGAACCAGTTGGTTTCTAAAGTTCTCTCTGTTTCTACTCTCCAGTGACTTTGTGACATTGAAAAAAGTGAAGTGATCTGTAAAAAAGAGAAAAATAGCTGCTGCTAGCCAAGAGCACTGTGGCACTGTCAATGAGGCCCTGGTGTTCTCCTGTTATACATAAAACCACTTCATAGAATAATACCATCCAACATGGCCATTCTGTGACTGTGATGGATAAGGACAAAAATAAGGCCACTCTGTGATCACATCTGAACGTGGACAAAAAAAAAAAAAACATTAACATTGTTTCCACTCCATAGTCACATTTGGACATGAAAAAAAAAAAAATGAACACTGTCCAAACCTCAGAAATGACCAAACATCTCCCTATCCTGGCTCAGATGACTGCTGCCTCTTTAGAGTGAGCTTCAGCTTCACTCTAGTCTTTCCCCCTTCTAGACAAAATTTACTAAGATACACAATCATAGAAGGACCCCTGCTTCCTGACAGCAAGAAAGCTCTGCTTCCTTAAACCCTTCCCCAAATCACCACGCACAAGCCCCAACCCTGTTAAGTCCTTGCTAACAGTCTACATCTCTGCGGTGAGTAACGAACCCCCTTGTCCAATTGCAGGGGTGTTCCTCGAGCAGGGTGGGACCAGGGCCACCATAGCAAGCAGCACCTTTTACATTTTGCACCCTCGCTGCCTCTCCTTCCTCACCCTACTTCCGGCCCCTTCCTGGTGTTCCTTGGCCAAAGGGTGTGACATCAGCCTTTTCTACTTCTGATGTTCTCCTCTAATCTCAGCCCAGGCACCCGTTCTGGGCCTCAGGCAGGCTATTAGGAAGTGGGGCCTTGAAGTAGGGGAGGAGAAGAGAGTGAGGAAGGAAGACGCAAGAGAACAACATCCTCAGGGAATTTGCTCCCATCCAACAATGAGGGAGGGTCTTCCCTGGCGGTTCAGTGGTAAAGAATCCACCTACCAATGCAGGAGACCTGTGTTCGATCCCTGGGTCAGGAAAGGGAAGATCTCCTAGGGAAGGAGAAGGCAGCCCACTCTAGTATTCTTGCCTGGAGAATTCCATGGACAGAGGAGCCTGCTAAGCTACAATCCATGGAATCACAAAAGAGTTGGAGATGACTTAGCAACTAAACAGCAACAACAACAATGAAGGAGCAGAATTAAGACTCTCCAGAGCGGACAATTCTTCCCTCACTGGAAGCCCTGGGCTTTCTCTTTCAGGCCTGCAGCACCCCTACCCATCCCCTACCAGATGGAGCATGGGCTACACGGGAGGTAGTGGTACTTCTTTTTCCCAACCAAACCACAGCAGTCATACCCTCCCTCAGAGTCATCTTCACAGGAAGATAGCTGGCTCCCAGAGAACTGACTCATCTGGCAGTGTTGATGGGGGCAGAAATTGCTGCTGGTGGTGATTCAGCTTCTCAGCTTGGACTTCCCATCCTTACCTAAAGTGTTTTCACTGTGGGGAGAGTCCCACTGGACAACCCACTCTACTCTGTTCATACAAACAGATGATACCACCCCTGACGCCTCCTGAGTCAGATGGCAACCAGGGGGGAAGAAGTGACCTGTTTCTCCGGCCACAGGACAGACTGTTGGACTCATTCCTCTGAGAAGGCTAGTGGAGTCAGCTCCTTTTAACCTGCAGAAATCATTGCGCACACGAGGCACATAACTATTTCCAAAGCTGTCAGCATACAGTCATGGCAAAAGTAGAGTTTTCTTCATGTTCTGTGTAATCCAGGGGTCAACAGACTTTGTAAAGGACCAAACAGTTAACATTTCGGGCTTTGTGGACCAAATAGTCTCTGGATGGACCAAACCATCACTACTCAGATCTGCCCTTTTAGCCCCAAAGCAACCACAGATACTATGCAAGTGTATATACATGCCTGTATCTCAAGAAAACTATCTACAAAAACAGGCGGGCCAGATTTGGCCCACTGGCTTGGTGTGCTGACTCTTGGTCTACTGTAATCGACACATGAGCACAGCTGAAGAAGAGCAGGAATAATAAATAACCTTACCTGTAACTTGTAAAAGAGCTTTATTTTTCATCAGAAAGATAAGACTTTTTAAAAAGTTAAAAACTTCCAAAAGACAAAGGAAGGAAAAAGAGAGAAGAAAGCAAAAGTAAGAGAACAGAATTTTATTTCAAAAAAGGAACAAGTTCCTTTTTTGAGATGAGGGGAGCCCTTTGTAAAGCCTCTGGTGGCTGCTTCTTACCCTGACCAGCTCTTCAGGAGCCCCTCACTGGCTCATGGGCCAGCAGAGAGCACTGAGAAGATATTGGATGGCCAGGGATTCAGAGTGTTCAGAACTGTTCCACTTCCTGGGGAAGAGAGGCCTTTCTGAGGCCCTGGAAGGACTCTCAGAGAGAGCAGAAGAGACCAATGATGATAAACAGGGAGTATTTGTGAACATGACTTCTAATGGCCCCGTGTGAACAGGGTCCTACACCTTCCTGGGCTTCTGGGGTTAAGGTACTGGCTGTGAGGAGTATGTACCTCAAATTTTGCAGATTTTAAAATGATTAATGATGAAAGATTTAGGTTTAAAAATAGAGCTCTCAAGATTCTGCAGAGAAAGGTAGAGGAGAATGGAAACCCCTCCATTTCTTGGGAGAAAGGGCAAGAAGTGGCCATTCTCTAGTTCACAGAACATGTGTCCTGCTTACACATGCATTTCAGAAAGTTACCTAGCAAGAGAGCAATGGTTTCTGAATGATGTTTCCTGGAATACTAGTGTCATAAAATGTTAGCAGTTATTGCATGAGAAAAATGTCAAGGAAACTGAAGAATGAATTAACAGGAAACTGTTGTTGTTCCCGTGCATTTTTGTTGCCCTAGGTTATGCTGGTGGGGGTGGACAGGAGTGGGGAAAAGTGATTATAGTATTGTGGGGAAAAAAGTTCCATTCTGAAAATCATATTTTAGGAAACAGATTTTTTTAGGGCCACAAATAGACTATTCACCTGAGCTAATGCAGTGTTTCTCAAATTTAAGTGTACAATAGATTCACCAAGAGGGCCTATTAAAACACAGGTTGCTGGGTCCCACCCACAGAATTTCTAATTCAGTAGATTGGGGTAGGACCAGGAACTTTCATTTCTAACAAGTTCCCAGGTGATGCTGCTGCTGCTGATGATGATCAAAAGACCTCATGTTGCCCTGCTCCCAGCCTGATAGATATGAAGCTCTTTATATAGTTACAGTTCTCCCTGAGGGGTACCACATTACAGAGAATCAACTGAATGGGTTTCCACCATGCGTGAGGATGCATCGCATATTCCAGCTTCAAAGTCAGGCTTATAGGAACATAGACGTGATTTATTTGGGGAAGGTTTATCACTTTGAGACAGGCTTTCTCCAGAAGAGCAGCAGGTGTCATTAACCATGGAGCATCTTCTCATAGGGGCAATGGAAGGTGGCTTGTTGCAGGATTTGGTTTTTTAAATAATGGCTCATGATTCTTCTGTGCAGAGTTAGAGAGGCCAGTTAATAAGCCCTTAAAATTTTCCTGGCATTTCCTGACAGGGAGACATGGTCCTTAAAAAATAGGAGCAAAATCCAAAATGAACTTAACAGGATGCAATAGTTCTTCAATAATAACATAATATTCAGTTTGAATGGTTGCACTGTGATATATTTGGGGATTTAAAACATACAAATGTAAATTTGGATATGACTGTTCAATCAAATGTATATTAGAAAAATGAGGAGGACCTAAATGACAGAATGTGGATGTGAGTCAGCTAGAGTGTGGAGTTATGGGCAAAAGGCAGCTTATCCTGAGATCTGTCCTGGAAGGATTGGGATGTGGTACACCCCAATCTGAGGTCAGTCTCAACCATTGTACCAACATGGTTGGTACCAGTCAGCATACTCTAAAAAATGACATAAAAGAGTTAGAGAAAGTCCATGGGATATGAGTGTACTATCTCTTTAGAAAATATTTAAGATAACCCTTAGCAGAAACATTTGAAAGAAATTTGGGTTGCTAAGCCTGGAAAAAAAAATGAAGCCACTGTATTCTACCTTTAAATGATTGAGAGTTTTCTACCTCTGGTCATTCATTGCAGTGGTAAAATAAGCAAGAGGAAACAGCCCTAATTTTTTAAATGTATGTAATTTTCATTAACTTTGAGAAGAATATCTTGAAAGCAGGATGATAGAACCCTGGGGGAATGTCATTTTGGCCTTGCAAATGTGCAAGAAGCTAATAGCAGTTATCCATTTCAAGTTTCTTTAGAATTTCTTAAGCTCTTGCATGATTCTTGCACAGTTCTGGAACAAACTTGAAGGAAAGGATTGCCATTTACTGCAACAGTCCAAATGCCCATCAGTGGGAAAGTGCAGAAGTATGATATATTCACACAGTGGACTATTATACAGCAGTCAAATGATGAACTATAGTAAAACATAGTCATAGAGGCAAATCTTATTGATATAATATTAAGCCAAAAAAGTAAGTCTCAGAAGATTACAGCATGATACACTTGTATAAAGTTCAAAACTAAAAACAATTTTAATACTTTTTAGGAATAAAGATGGACACAATATCACTATATAAAAGGAAAGCAAGAGATGACCACAATATAAAAGACTGGCAATACCAAGGGTGGGCAAGGATATGGATCAGTGGAAATTTTCATATGCTGCTGATGGGAAGATAAACTGGTTCAGTTCAGTTCAGTTCAGTTCAGTCACTCACTCAGTCATGTCCGACTCTTTGTGATCCCATGAATCGCAGCACGCCAGGCCTTCCTGTCCATCACCAACTCCCAGAGTTCACTCAGACTCACGTCCATCGAGTCAGTGATGCCATCCAGCCATCTCATCCTCTGTCGTCCCCTTTACCTCCTGCCCCCAATCCCTCCCAGCATCAGAGTCTTTTCCAATGAGTCAGCTCTTCACATGAGGTGGCCAAAGTACCGGAGCTTCAGCTTTACCATCATTCCTTCCAAAGAAATCCCAGGGCCGATCTCCTTCAGAATGGACTGGTTGGATCTCCTTGCAGTCCAAGGGACTCTCAAGAGTCTTCTCCAACACCACAGTTCAAAAGCATCAATTCTTTGGTGCTCAGCTTTCTTCACCGTCCAACTCTCACATCCATACATGACCACTGGAAAACCATAGCCTTGACTAGACGGACCTTTGTTGGCAAAGTAATGTCTCTGCTTTTGAATATGCTATCTAGGTTGGTCATAACTTTTCTTCCAAGGAGTAAGCATCTTTTAATTCCATGGCTGCAATCACCATCTGCAGTGATTTTGGAGCCCAAGAAAATAAAGTCTGAGATTGTTTCCCCATCTATTTCCCATGAAGCAATGGGATACAACCATTTAAAAAACTTTTTGCATTACCTACTGGACCTAAACATACACAAACTCTATGACCCCAGATTTGTACTTCTAGGTATATACTCAACATATTTCACCAAAAGGCATATTCAATAATATTCACAGCAGCACTATTCATTAAAACTCCAAAGAGTTCATCAACAGGGAGGTGGATAATGTATTATATAATAATATAAAATTCTATATAACAGTGAGAAAAACAAACTGTGATTACATATAACAATGCAGATGAATCTTGCAAAAATAATGTTGGACAAAAGCCAGACATGAAAAAATATATATTGCATAATTCCATTTATACAAAGTTCAAAAATATGAAACACTGGTTTGTAATCTTAAGAGGTCAGGCTATTGGTTGTGAAGTGTGAAAGTGTTAGTCACTCAGTTGTGTCCAACCCTTTGCAACCCCATGAACTTGTAGCCCACCAGGCTCCTTTGTCCATGGAATTCTCCAGACAAGAATACCGGAGTGGGTAGCTATGCCTTTCTCTGGGGTCAGGCTGCAGATTACCTTGGGTGAAGGGTAATGACTGGGAGGAGTCATGAGTGAGACTTCAGAGATTCTGGTTCTTTTCCGGATCTGAATGCTGCCTACATGGATATGTTTACATTGTGCCAGTTCTCTTATGATTTGTACATATCTGATGTCTTAGATATAAAAGTTTATTTTGAGAGAAAGAGAAGTGAGATAAAGTAAAAATGAGAGTTAAAAATAAGAAAAAAAAAAGTATGGAGGGTATGAAGAAGTAAAAGTATCCATAGGCATATTTTCAAAATATATTTTAGGGTATTATACTAAGTGTGTGTATGCTTAGTCACTCCATCATGTCTGACTCTGTGTGATCCTATGGACTGTAGTGTGCCAGGCTCCTCTATCCATGGGAATTCTCCAGGCAAAAATACTTGAGTGCATTGCCATGCCCTCCTCCAGGGGATCTTCCCAACCCAGGAGTTGAAACAGGGTCTCCTGCACTGCAGGTGGATTCTTTACCAGCTGAGCTACCCAGGAAGCCCATATACACTAAAACTAGATAGCAAAATCTTAGCAAAATCTCTTTTTTGCAATGTTTTTTATTTTTGGTAAATGTTTTATTTTGTATTGCCATCCTTTTAAGTAAAATTTTACAATATAATACCTTCCTCTGGTTTAAAAGTAATACTTTTTTTAAAAAACCAAAAAAAAAAAAGGAAAAATACAAATCTCATCACTGAGATCTAATCACTCATCATTTTGATGTACATCTTCCCAGGCTTTATTATGATTTTAAAAGTTGTTAAGCAGGTGTTCTGGGGGGTGAGGGTGGGGAGGAAAGCAAAGAAATGATGAATGCATGGTTTAGGGTGATGGTTGCTTTGGTGGGAGGGAGGTAGAACAGCATACAAGAGGGGAACATAGGTTTCTACTGATGTTCTTTATTTTGGATGATAGATTTTATTCACTATTAAAAATAACTCAGAAGTAAAGAAATAAAGTGGGTCAACAAAGAAATAAAAGAAATTGGTCAAAAGGCATAGTCTTCCAGTTATAAATAAGTCATGGGAATGTAATGTACAACATGGGAACTATAATTAATTATACTGTATTGTATATTTGAAAGTTGCTAATGAAGTAGATCTTAATAGTTTCATTACAAGGAATAAAAAGCTTGTGACTATATATGGTGATGATGTTAATGAAACATATTGTGCGATCATTCCACAGTATATACAAATGTCAAATGAATCATTATGTTACACATCTGGAACTAATATAATGTTATGTGTTAATTATATCTCAATAAAAAAGGAAATAATAGGGTCTTCCCTGGTAGTCCAGTGGTTAAGACACTGCTTCCACTGCAGAGGGTGCAGGTTCAGTCCCTGCAACAAGAATTAAGATTCTACATGCGTGGCCATAAAAAAAAAATTGGTGGAAAGAAAGAAAGAAAAAAGAATATCTCTAGGAGATGCTAGAGAATCCATGAACAGTAAAGCTAATTTAAATGGTAACATAACTCAGCAAGGTATCTGATATATAATTGACATATGAAACACAATAGCTTTCACAGACACAAACAATGACCAGGTTAAGGACATAATTGTAAAGGAAGACCCATTTATAATAACAAAGGTGATTAAATACTTAGGAATAAACTTGACAAAAATGTGCAAAACCTAAAAGATGAAACACTCAAAAATTAGACCTGAACAAAAGGTAAGGCATTTCTGTTCTTCGATAGGACAATTCATCATCATAAAGGTGAAGCACAATCCCAGCAAAAATAGCTACAAGCTGTTATTTGTGGAGCTGACAAATTGATGCTAAAGTTCTTAAGGAAAAACCAACATGCAGTATTACCTGGGACACACTAAGAAATACAAGCTACAAAAGTGGGCCAGTCTACCAGGTATCAAACTGTACTAGGTGAAATTATACTATATGTTCCCATAATGAAAATAGCATACTGCTGCCCAAATAGACCTGTAGACCAGTAGAATAGAATAGAAAGACCTGAAGTATATCTGAATAAATATGGAGATAATAAATGTGGTATCTTAAATCATGGAACCGAAGATGTGCTTTCTAATAACTATTGCTGGCACAAGGAGGCAGCCACTTGGAAAAAAGATAAATCTAAACCTTAGAGCTTCCCTGATGGCTCAGAGGTTAAAAATCTGCCTGCCAGTGCAGGAGGCACTGGTTCAATCCCTGGTCCAGGAAGATCCTACAGGCCACGGAGCAGCTAATCCTGTGCACCACAATTATAGAGCCTGTGCTCTAGAGCCCTGGAGCCACAAGTACTGAGCTCGTGCGCCCTACATACAGCCAGTGCTCCCTACAGGAGAGGCCACTGCAGTGAGAAGCCCTCGCATTGCAGCTGGAGAGTAGCCCCAACTTAACACAACTAGAGAAAAGCCTGTGCAGCAATGACAACACAGTGCAGCCAAAAATAAACAAATAAATAAAAGATGGACAAGGATACAGCAGAAAAAAAAGATCCATACCTCACAGTTCAGTTCAGTTCAGTCGCTCATTCGTGTCTGACTTTACGACCCTCTGAATCGCAGCACGCCACGCCTCCCTGTCCATCACCAGCTCCCGGAGTTCACTCAGACNACTCATGTCCATCAAGTCAGTGATGCCATGCAACCATCTCATCCTCTGTCATCCCCTTCTCCTGCCCCCAATCCCTCCCAGCATCAGAGTCTTTTCCAATGAGTCAACTCTTCGCATGAGGTGGCCAAAGTATTGGAGTTTCAGCTTCAGCATCAGTCCTTCCAAAGAGCACCTAGGTCTGATCTCCTTTAGGATGGACTGGTTGGATCTCCTTTCAGTCCAAGGGACTCTAACAGTCCTCCAACACCACAGTTCAAAAGCATCAATTCTTCGGCACTCAGCTTTCTTCACAGTTCAACTCTCACATCCATGCATGACCACTGGAAAAACCATAGCCTTGACTAGACAGACCTTTGTTGGCAAAGTAATGTCTGTGCCATAAATGGAGTATAATATGAGGGATACAATTCAAAGTCCCTACCATAGATCCTACAACTGAAATGTTAGTGATTATTCAGAACTTTTGCATGCTAATTATTACAAGCTAAAGTCACAATGATGAACCCAATAGTTAATCTGCTGTGCTAGGATCACACTTGATACTTCTGTGATTGTCAATATGTAGGGGTTAGGAGGAATGAGGTGGAAAGAAAAGAAAACTTTCGCAACAAAGAAGTTGGGGGTGGTGGGGCAATGGTAGTCTGGCTAAAGCAGTGGCAACAAGAATCGAGAAGGAAAAACGGAGTGGAAAGAGATGGTAGAGTCAATGGAACAATATATTTGGATGTGGGAGGTAAGAGGGAAGAAGGATATAAAATGATTCTCAGCTTTGAAATCAATTAGACCCCGGTAATTAGACTAAAAAGGGTAGTTTGGAAACCACATTAGACTCGTGGAATTAACTGCTGCAAATTGACCCCAAATCTCTACTTTATCTATTACTTGCCATAAATTTTCTTTTGAATGTACTAATGAAGTTAATAAACTTCTCCAGGTAGTTAATCTTTCATAGGAAAAATCTAACAGGTCTCAGAGACTTCCCCTAGCAAGTTATAATGTCCCCTTTCCTCATTAAGTACACCACACAGGATTTCTTAAAATTCTGAGTTCTTGAGTCATTCTTAATTCAAGCACCAGAGTTTCTCACATGAGTAATCCATTTCCCCATCTAGAAAGTGGAATTGGTATTGCCCTCTTTACCACTGTAAGGTTCAAAATACATTGGATGTTTAAAGGACCTGACATGATGCTAGTTTCTATCTTCCTCCAAAGTACTTTCCTGGCTATGCATTCATTCAACAAACATTTATTCAGCAATTCCTATTTCAGATGTTGTGCTAACTGCTGGTGAGCAAAGTTGAATGTAATCACTGGAAACAAAGTTACTATTATGTGTGTGTGTGTGTGTGTGTGTGTGTGTGTGTGTGTGTAGTTTACCTCTGAATGTTGAGGTAGATTCTGCCCACTGGCTGGGGTGCTCCTGAGGGTAGAGAACATCCTTGTGTGTGGCACCTTTATATTTCCACTCCTTAGCACATGTACTTATTAAATGTATGAATGAATATATGACCAAGGACAAGAAATGAAGCTAAAAGTCTTCATTTGGCTGGAGCCAAATGGAGCAGGACTAGAGACATAGAACTAGGATGGTCATGGATGTTCAGACATTATTGGAGACAATTCTGTGGATGTTGAGTATCTGCTAGGGTGCTCCTTCCAATGAGGGCTCTGAACTCTCTGCTAGTGTGACTACTGGAGAAGGAAGTGGGGCTTCCTAAGGTGCTGAGGATGCATACGACCATGGTTAAGAGCTTGGAGTATGAAATCAGACATTTATGCGTCTAATTATAATAAAGTGTGATCAGTCTTCCAAGACTGGAACTTCAAGATACAAGATATAAGAAACTAACAGGTGGACCTACCTAATCTGAGAGTCCTTGAAGAGTCCTCTAAGTTGCTCACTGCACACCTGAGGGGTTAGTGTGGCTAGAAATCCAACCTGTGCTCCACTCCCAAGCTGGACAAACATCTTGGTACAAGGCTGTGTCTGGCCCATGGGAGTTCAGTTAAGGATGTCTGAAAGCTGAAAGACAAGGAGATGTTTTCCAGGCAAAGTTTAGGCCAGAGGGATCATGATAGGGGAATGGCATATGTGAGGTCTAAAGATTTTTAAAAAGGCTTATACTTGAGGATATAATGGAAGTTCAGTGAGGCTGCAGTGTGGAGTTCAAAGGGAAGACTAGCAAGAGTGAGACTGGAAAGGTATTCATTACAGCTGGCGTTTCCTGTGAGTTTACTAGTTACTCTCTGCTAATGGCTCTCCATGCATTATTTTATTGAGTTCAGAGGTTAAGTAACTTTTCCAAAGTCAAATGGTTGGAACTATGATTCAAAGCCAGGTTTAACTCCAGAGCCCGCGCTCCAAGCCACTTGTTCCATAGCATCCAAAGACTTGCAAAGGTGGATTTCAAAGGGACAAAACCAGAGACAGGAAGACCAGTTAGGAAATAACTGCGCAAATCCAGATAAGAAATGCTAGTGGACTTAAGATGGCCTTGGGAATGGGAAACAGTGGGTGCATTCCAATGACATTTAGGAAGTAGTCTATAGAGCTTAGTAATTATTTGAATGTGAAGGACAGTCATGAGAAGAGGAAGGAGGTAGTGTCTTTGTGGATAGCATGTCATTTGTTGAGCCAGAAAACAGAGGAGAAACAAGGTTGAGACGAAGGTGAGTTTAGAGTCTGTCAAGTTGGAAGCACCTGTGGGACATGAGGGTGGAGATGCCCAGTTGAGTTACAGTGCTTGGGCCTGAGCCTGGCCGAAGCCTCAGGAGAGGCTGTGAAATCAACATGTAATTGGTGATTGGAAATTGACCCACAGAAAGGGTGAGACGGAGTGTAAAGTAAGAAGCAGAGAGCTCCTACTACGATAATGGTGCTAAGGCAGAAGGACCATTCCCTAGATCCAGCTCTAGAGTCTGCTAGAACATAATCAGACCCTTGATTTACCTGCATCCTTTACAAGAACTGCTCTTCAAAGTTTTATGGAGGATCATTTTACAAACTGAAACCATAGATCTGGAATGAAGAGGCCCCAAAATGGGAGGCTACCATAATAAATAAAAATAAGTGGCCTTCTCTGACATTTTTGTTTGACTTATAGTCAGATGTAAACTTAAATATGACCCACTCTGTATTTTCCATAAAAACATGTATGCTGAATAAAAGAGCATTAATAGTATCATAATATAAGGAATAGCTACCACTAGGCCAGTTCTAAGCATTATTCATAGGGAAGAATGAATGGATTAAAATTCAGTGGCAATGTCAGTGGAGCTTTAGTTTATCAGTGGCGCCTTTAAACATGGTTCTGCTCTGAATATGAGCAAGTGAAGTTTTCTGTATCTTACACAAATTGCTATAAACATGAGCCTCTAAGCCATGCCCTCCCCACCTGCCTCTCTAAATGGAAATACTGAGCCACTTCTGTTGCAGTCATCCTAACATGGGATTGAGGCTTAGTTGAATTCATTTTTCCTCTCTTTTTTTTAGAAAGTGCTACACACAGTCTCTGCATGATGTGACTTCTGAAGACTCAAGAGCCACCCACCTCACTAGTCTGCAATGGAGAAGGCAAAAATGGAAATTCAAACACTACGGTTCCATTCTATTAATTCGGTAGACATGTGCCCCCACTGCAGGGAGTGAGTTGCACCAAGGAGAAAAGTCCTCAGGGGCCCCCAGACCACCAGCGCTCGTGTCCCTCTCCCTGGAGAGAAAGCAGAACTATGGCACTTTATAGCTGCTGTTGGATCCTCTTGGCTTTTTCTGCCTGGTGCACTTCTGCCTATGGGCCCGACCAGCGAGCCCAGAAGAAAGGGGACATTATCCTCGGGGGGCTCTTCCCTATTCATTTTGGGGTTGCAGCGAAAGATCAGGATCTAAAGTCAAGGCCGGAGTCCGTGGAGTGTATCAGGTAAAGTCAGAAGTTGCTTCTCTCTGGGTGGTTAGAGAAAAGCTGTACCAAACCCAAAATAATTTTTTCAAAGTTGGTTCTGTTTTCAAAAATGGTGATTAGTCATCATGCTGATGCTTATTATCCCCTCCCCTCATTTTTTTAAAAGAAATTTTTCTAAAAATCAAATGTCAAAGATATTAAATAGAAAAACCCATTGGCTGTTGGAGCCTGTGCTCGGTCACTGGGTAACTGAGTCATCATTGTTCACCTGGAGGCACTGTTGCTTAATGGAAGATTAAATACCTAGAAAGAAATTTATTGTAGGTTTTTGCAAACCTGAGTAGTAAAACCTCCCATTGACCTTAAGTGCCCCCAGTGGTCATAACTGAGTGTTTGCTGCCTCACTCTGATTTTTTTAAGGATTTTAAAGTTGAAATAAACTTTAGTGACTGGCATGACTCAGGCATCTTCAAAATGCAGCCCATAGCATTTGGAACCACTCCTATTAAAAAGTCTTATAGAAAGCTGAAATCCCCCTGCTAACACAGAATCCATCTAACTCCCTCATGGACTCTATCTTCAGCCACTAGAAGACAGCTAACATGCCCTCTTGAACCATTTCTTTTCTAGACCTAATAGTCTCGGTTTTTTAAATAATTATTTCATGGCACGATTTTCAGACCCTCACCAGTCTGGATGCCCTCTGTCTAATGTTCCCTAATTTATCATGACTCCTCATATGGCATCTAACACTGGGCACAATTCCTTCAAATAGTGTCTGACTTCTCCAGAGGAGGGTAAGCTGTATATCACCACCCTTAATCTGAACATCAGAGACCATTACTGCACCTCAAGCCTTGACCCATCTTCTGAGAGAGAAGAGCACTTTCTCTTGAAACTTACAACTTCCAGATGGCATCCAGCACTTCTCCTTTGTCTTTCTGATAGTTAGAAAATGAAAATGAAAATGAAAACTACAGTTGTTCCAGCAAAACTAGTTTTCTGCTCATATTCTAATGAGGGTTCACAAATTAGATAACATTCTCTATTTTTTTATGAGTACAGAAAAGCTAAGTGCAGGGTTTTGATGCTGCTACTTATAACCTTCGCATAATCCACGAGGACATATATCCTCTTTGTTGTACCCTACAGGACAGAGTTGTGCAGGTACCACATACATAGCTGGGATCACGTAAGAGCTTGCCCTGAAGTAATATGTATATATTAATTGTATTAAAGAAAGATTGGAGAAGGAAATGGCAACCCAGTCCAGTATTCTTGCCTGGAAAATTCCATGGACAGAGGAGCGTGGCAGGCTATCGTCCGTGGGGCAGCAAAGAATCACACATAACTGAGCAACAGAGCACACATGTGCACACACACACACACACACACACACACACACACAAATAGGAAAATCAGTTTAGCAGTATAGATGCTTTATGTAATGAAAAATTCGATAATATGTCTTCATAACTTTTCAGGTTTAAAAATAAACAAATGAAAATATGAACAACTATTACTAAGAGAAAATGTTACATTATAAGTTAGACCAGGAACTTTGGGAAGCTAACTGATACAGTCAAGTATAACAGCTTATATTTCTTTCCCCCTGCCACTGAGGTCAAGTCATGAAACCCACAATACAAAGAGAGAACCTGCGAAATTGTTAGGTTTTCTTCGCTGGGCACTGATACAGATCTAGAATACTTACCAAGTTCTCACTGTGTGCTGTGTCCTGAGAGGGCAAAAGCTATGTCACGGACCCTATTTCTCTTTGTTCATTTGCCTGATTTTTATTTAAAATAATGTTCTTTGAAAAGCAATGCATGCTTATTTTTAAAAATACAAAGTATAAAAGAGACCAGAAAAAGCACCCGATGTTAAAACTCATCATTCTGCCAGAAGTAACCACTGTTTGTGAACAGCTTCCTATGCATAATATTTGTTTGCTTGTTTGTTTTTGAAGATGAGATCTCTCATTTCTGTTTCCCCTTCAACCTCCAGAAATGTCACAGTTTAAACTTGTGACTGCAAATCTGAAACTAGTTTTAGGTTCCTATGTGTTAAAATCCTAATCTATTTATATTTTCCCTGATCCTTTTGTTTTAAATCTCTGTATTACTGTTATTAAAATACTTCATATCAGCTACTTCAAATTCTTTACTGGATGATGCAGAAAAAATGATTCATTCTATTACTAACCACAATCCTTGTTATTATTGATCCCTAACTTTGTGTGAGGCACCACACTGAGAATTTTGTGTAGTTATCTCATATTCACAGCCTCCTTCTGAGGTAGGTGTTATCCCTGTTTTACAGAGAGGACTTTGAGTCTCAGAAAAGGCAATGTCATGAAATTAGAGTTACAGAGCCAAGTTCAAACCCAGCTTTGCCCGGTCTGTACTCTAAAAAAGTTGACCAGAAAGCCTCTTGCTTTCTTCCATTTCTTCTTTCTTCCAGGTATAATTTCCGAGGATTTCGCTGGTTACAAGCTATGATATTTGCCATAGAGGAAATAAACAGCAGTCCAGCCCTTCTTCCCAACATGACCCTGGGATACAGGATATTCGACACTTGTAACACCGTCTCTAAAGCCTTGGAGGCCACCCTGAGTTTTGTGGCGCAGAATAAAATCGACTCTCTGAACCTTGATGAGTTCTGCAACTGTTCAGAGCACATCCCCTCTACCATCGCAGTGGTGGGAGCTACTGGCTCAGGCATCTCCACAGCAGTGGCCAACCTGCTGGGGCTCTTCTACATCCCCCAGGTACCCATGCTGCCTTAGATGGGGCAATGAGGGCAGGGATCAGGAGCGGCAGGCTCGGAGGATGCCACACCCAGTGTCGATACAGTTTGCTGTTTTATTTTCCTCTCTCTGGCTTTACTTTGGCACCGAAGATCTTTTAATTATCTGTATCATGACCATTGGGGATTTCTGGGACCCTAGAGTCATCAACGTCTACTAGACCTTCACAGTTCTTCCAAAATTCTTTCAAACATAAAACTTTTTTTTTTAACTTTAGTGTTCATGCCATTCTTCTGCCCTTCCTAAAAGGAGTAAGACCAAATGCTGTAAATCCCACCTTTCAAACCCAAAATATCCGCTGTAAATCCTCTTCCCTGAAAAGTCTCTGTCTCTCTCTCCTCTGATTGAAGTTTAGCTCAGAGGATAGTAGAGCATATTTTCTCACCGGAACTTAATCATTATCTTGCACATTCTAGAACTAGAAAATATCCTGTTTCATTCAACAAGTACTTGTAGAATGTATATGAATAAGCAGTGTCTACTGTGCAAGAGCTCAGCCTAGATAGGGAAATAGATGTCTGCATTTTCAGATACTAACAATTCACCGAAATAAGTGCTTTAATAAATATTTGTTCAAAGTTGCATTTTTTTTCACCAAAAAAAGACAGCAAACTCTAAATGCCACTTTGTGACCTGATTTTTTTCCCATTAAATCTATAGAGCAAGCCTTTTCTTGTGTTAATATTTATAGGTCTGTGACATCATTTTATAATAGTGAAAAATTGGAAACAACCTAAATGTCCGTGGATGGGAGAATCAGCCCAACTGTGTTGCATCTCTGATATCAATTTTTAAATATAATTATAAATCACACTTTAAATTATTTTCTTCAACATCTAGTATTTAAAATTTGCAAGACTATCTTTGCTAATTCACATTTCTAGGCTGGAAGGTTTCCATTTCCTTGGTGATAGCCATTATCCCTTTTTATATACGTGGCCACTGAGAAAGTCTTGTCATCATTTCCCGAATCCTTACTTCAGAGAATTAAAGGTGTTTCCCATGGGGAAGCCCTGGCTCTGTAATCGTTGTGCCAAAATGATCTAACAAAGCCCGCAACAGTAAATGTGTTGGGCAAGATGCAAATATGCACCTTTATATTTGGCATATTGTTCGGTAGTATTTTAAAACACAATTAAAGCAAGTTGTCACAGTCAACAGATGTAAGATGTAATTGCCATCAAGTAAATAAAGAACATGAAGGGGAGGGTTTTAATTCATTGTGGTTTGGATGAAAGACCAAGTTAAGTTGAACTTGAATTTGTGTTGAGGAAACCATAATGATTATCAGTCAAACCAATGTAAGTATATCTGTGGCCCCAGTTCTCTGTCATGGCTGCATGTTGGAATCACTTCAAGAGGTTTAAACATACTGATGACTAGGACTCAACCACCAGAGATCCTTGTTTAATTAACGTGAGATGCAGCCTGGGCATCAGAAGTTCTGAAAGCTCTCTAGAGGAGTTTAATGCACAGCAGAGCTAGGAACCACTGCCCTGCAAGGTGAAGACTGCTGCTGCTGCTAAGTCGCTTCAGTCGTGTCCGACTCTGTGTGACCCCATAGACAGCAGCCCACCAGGCTCCCTGTCCCTGGGATTCTCCAGGCAAGAACACTGGAGTGGGTTGCCATTTCCTTCTCCAATGCATGAAAGTGAAAAGTGAAAGCGAAGTCACTCAGTCGTGCCCTACTCTTAGCAACTCCATGGACTGCAGCCTACCTGGCTCCTCCGTCCATGGGATTTTCCAGGCAAGAGTACTAGATTGGGGTGCCATAACAGAGGCCCCAGTTGTATTTCTTATGCCACTCACGCCACCAAGTGGCTGGAACAAGTGAGCTAGCTGGAAAAAGTTGTGGTTAGAAGTTTTCTGAATCATTCATGAAACTCTTCCCTCTTACAACAAAAAAGTTTTGTGTGTTTTTAAGGGGCTTTTTTTGGGGAGGAGTGGGTAATGAAGTGGTATTTATCCCCACTTTTATAGTTTGCCTTTCTAAAAGTAGATAATAATATAAATGCATTCTTTAAAAGAAACATATCCATGAAGGATATGTTTGTTTGTAATTTTCAAATCTTTGAAACCCTTTTGGCCCGTTTTTCAAAAGATCAAGAAGTGAACAATAATGAAGGAATTTACAAAAGGCCTGAATAGACTTTTCTGTCACTTGAGTCTGCAAATGGAGCTCTCTAAAAACAATAACATCTCAACAATTAATCTAACTACCTGCCTGCTGAGATCTCATAATAGAACAAGAAGGAGGTTGTTTCAGTGAAAGAAAAAGGTGTCATTTTCACATTATAATTCCCAAAATCAAAGCTCTTACCATTCCCTCATTTCTGAGAAGTTCCATTTAGTGTAAAAATGCTTTGTCCTTCAGAAGAAATGGTCCAGCAACTCGGAACTTCCTAACTGGTGAGGCCAGAACACTCAAGGGTGCTGCAGATGAGCTAAGACACTGATCCTCTCTGGGTCTGGGATGGTGGTTGGGGTCTAGGATGGTCAGAACTAGTCAGTCTCCTCCATTCACCCACCTTCTATGTCTGCCATAAGGCAAACAGAAATTGGAAGCTCTGCACTAATGAATGCTTTACATGGTATTTGGATACCCCTTTAGGCAAAGATCTTTTACCACCAAAGATCTTGGCTTTCAGTTGTTGGTGACCCAGTCCCGTGCTCAAATATAGAACTGGCTATGTCCTAGAAAGTTGAAATATATCAAGACGGCTTCTCCAGGGTGTTTTTCAGCCTCTCCAAGTTTTGGAGACCCACATCAAAAGCCTGTCAAGGGTCGCCCCCTGGTGGTCCAGTGGCTAAGAGTCCAAGCTCCCAATGCAGTGGGCTCGGGTTTGATCCCTGATCAAGGAGCTAGATCCCACATGCCAAAACTAAAGATTGAAGATCCTGTGTGCCAGTACAGCCAAATAAATAAATTAAATTAATATTTTTTTAAAAGTCTGTCAAGCAGCCTCGACTACCACCTGAAACTTCAGAGGAAAGGGCTCTCAGTGGCGGTTGAGCTCACTGAGAAGCCAGGACACGAAAGGATGTTTTTCTAACTATATTTGATTATGCACCTCGTTGGTACTGTGATGATGGGGAATTGAGCCTAATAAACCTAAATGGCTAATTGAGCCTAAATGATAAGCAGTTCTTAGAAATGACTGCAATTGTGGGTACTTTTGTCCACAGTACTGTGGGGGTAGAGTAGGTGGGAAGATAGAGGAAGAAAGAGAGGGAATAGCTGGAAACTAGAAGAGAGAAACTAGGCAGAATAAGAAAGGGGAACCCTTGGGGCTCCTCTAAAGAGCCTTAGGTTCATAATCCAAAGGGAACTTGACTCCTTCCAGAAGTGAGTCACGGACAAAGTGTTCATTATAGTAAAGGGGAAGCTAAAATAGTCAAATGAGAGTGTGGACCCCATAGGCAGAAGATGTGTACATGGAGCTATTGTAACCAATGAAGAAGCACAGAGAAAGTTGGGAGAAATTATAGAACAGTGCATACAGGATAAGCAGATCCTATGGTTATTGAGTTGACTTTATAGCCAGATCCATTTGTTTTTAGTTTATTTTTGTCTATGGTGGGTTTTTGTACCTCCACACAGGCTCTCTAGTTGCCGTGTGTGGTTTTCTCATTATGGTGGCTTCTCTTGTTGCAGAACACTTGCTCTTGGGTGCACAGGCTTCAATAGTTGCATCTTCAAGAACTCTAGAGCCCAGGTTCAGTAGTTGTGGCTCAGGGGCTTAGTTGCCCCAGGCAGGGCACGTGGAATCTTCCCTAGCCGAGGATCGAACCCATGTCCTCTGCATTGGCAGGTGGATTCCCAACCACTAGACTACCTGGGAAGCCCCAGACCCATTTTGAAGGGAGCAATGTGAAGGATCACCTGCTAGGAATTGGAATGCTCTTTGATAGACTGGCAGGTGCTTGAGTGCTCACACTGGAGAGGAACAGATTCTGGTTGTCCTCACGCTTTTATCCTGTCTGCAGTGGCCAGCATGGCCAGCAGGTCTGATGTATTAGATCAATGAATGCTCAAAGATTCTCTTCCACACAGCCTTGAGGTCCACCTGGCACTTCCCTCACTCATTTAATCTGTGTTCTCTCCAGGTCAGCTATGCCTCCTCCAGCAGACTCCTCAGCAACAAGAATCAGTTCAAGTCCTTCCTCCGCACCATACCCAATGATGAACACCAGGCCACGGCCATGGCTGACATCATCGAGTACTTCCGCTGGAACTGGGTGGGCACAATTGCAGCTGACGATGACTATGGCCGGCCAGGGATCGAGAAGTTTCGAGAGGAAGCTGAGGAGAGGGACATCTGCATCGACTTCAGCGAGCTCATCTCCCAGTACTCTGATGAGGAAGAGATCCGGCAGGTGGTGGAGGTGATCCAGAATTCCACCGCCAAAGTCATCGTCGTCTTCTCCAGCGGCCCAGACCTGGAACCCCTCATCAAAGAGATCGTCCGGCGCAATATCACAGGCAGGATCTGGCTGGCCAGCGAGGCCTGGGCCAGCTCTTCCCTGATTGCTATGCCCGAGTATTTCCATGTGGTCGGAGGCACCATTGGGTTTGGTCTGAAGGCTGGGCAGATCCCAGGCTTCCGGGAATTCCTGCAGAAAGTCCACCCCAGGAAGTCTGTCCACAATGGTTTTGCCAAGGAGTTTTGGGAAGAAACATTTAACTGCCACCTGCAAGAAGGTGCTAAAGGACCATTACCCGTAGACACCTTCCTGAGAGGTCACGAAGAAGGAGGTGCCAGGATAGGCAATAGTTCCACTGCCTTCCGACCTCTGTGTACAGGGGAGGAGAACATCAGCAGTGTCGAGACGCCTTACATGGATTATACACACTTGCGGATATCCTACAATGTCTACTTAGCCGTCTACTCTATTGCTCATGCCCTGCAAGACATATACACCTGCATACCTGGGAGAGGGCTCTTCACCAACGGTTCCTGTGCAGATATCAAGAAGGTTGAAGCTTGGCAGGTACCTCCTTCTATTAGATAGCAGTTCACTGTGTAAGAAGCAGAGCTGGACTGATCCAAGCAAGACAGATTAAAGTGATTACCTCAAAAAGTCAGTACCTAAATGAGGTCTCTAGATGTAGCCTTGGAGTCAAATTGCCTTTTCAAACATCTGGGCAACTGACTTCTGCAAAACTGATAGTAATTTAGTTTGATTCTCTGTTTCAAGCCTTGAGCTCAGCTATTCGTTAGGCTAGTGGTTCAAAATACCTGAAGTATGGTCCCTAAATATCTTTAAATATCCCAGGACAGATTTTGTACTGGTAGAGTGTCTTTATAGTGGTTAAATTAAATATATTATTCCCTTGAAGGCAACAAATATTTCTTGAGTATTCCCTTGTAGGCAACAAATATTTCTTGAGTACTTCCCATATACTAAGGGGCATAAAACCATAAAATTAGTATCACTATGTTTAGCCACCTCTTTTGCCTTTGTATTACTCACAATATAATGTGTTGAACCCCAAGAAAGTCAGCTAAGCTTAGGACACAAGTAAATCAAGGGCACGGGAAAAAAAAAGAAAAGAAAAGAAAAAACCCTCTTCTTAAAAAGATGCTGGATATTTCAAAAAGAAGCCCTGAAGTAGTTATCATAAAAAATAATCCAAACTTCAGTGGAACCCCTACTCTTTAGACTTGTTTTGTATTTTTGAATACAGGAGAGACATAATCAAGAGCTTCTGAAGATCAAGTCTGACTTGACATATCCCATGAAGCCATTCAGGTCTTGCATACGTACTTTGATTTTTCAGTCAGACCGTGTTTTACGCTCTATTTGTATTTTCCTCTGTTAGGCTTAACTATCTGAGTTCATGATGAGAGGGTAGTGAGGGGAGCGTGTGGAGCCCCTGAATATGGCTTGAATGACTCAGCATCAAAGCTTCAGCTATGGTTCCCCCTTTTACTGTCTGCATCATCTCAGGAAAGACACCACTCTAAGTCAGTCTCTACATCTGTAAAATGACCGTAATACCCAGCCTACTTTCCACCCAAGTTTTTTGGAAAAAGAAATGAGATGATCTATGTGAAAGTAACTAGTAAATTTTCAAACTCTGAACAGGTGGTGATTGTTTTAAGTAGGATTTCCAGTATGCCTCAAATTAATCAATAAACTGGGTAAAAATTGATAATGAAAATAGCTTTACATACAGAACCCAACCATCTCAAACCCTTGGGAAAAGTTGCCAAGAAACAAAGGGTGTACATCCTATGTCAGTCACTTTAGCAATTCTCATAGAATAAGGAGTGAGTGTCTAGGCTGGTAGAATGAGCCAGGAGGACCTACAGGTTCTCAGCCCTTCTTGTGCATGAAAAGTCACACTCAGACATCACTGTTGGCTAAATGATATGAGGGACTGAAAGTTTCCTTCCTCACACTGCACCCCACACACTGCCTGACAAAGGAAAAGGAGCTCAATGAAGGTCAAAGATCAAAAAGACTGCAGAAACCATGATACTAAGGAGTTTCAAGAAAGAAGAATAGACAGTCTTTTAGTAAGTACTAGTGTCTTTCTCTGGAGAAGGCAATGGCACCCCACTCCAGTGCTTTTGCCTGGAGAATCCCATGGACAGAGGAGCCTGGTGCGCTGCAGTCAGGTCGCTAAGAGTTGGACACGACTGAGCAACTTCACTTTCACTTTTCACTTTCATGCATTGGAGAAGGAAATGGCAACCCACTCCAGTGTTCTTGCCTGGAGAATCCCAGGGACGGAGGAGCCTGGTGGGCTGCCGTCTATGGGGTTGCACAGAGTCCGACACGACTGATGTGACTTAGCAGCAGCAGCAGCAGTGTCTTTCTCTCTTCTCTTTCATATCTCCCTCTTTTGTCTTCACTTTTGCCATTTATATAGACCCAATTTAATCTTCTACAGCTCCTCAGTTGACCAAAATAGATTCTTATCAACAAAACTTCTGGTTAAATAAGGTCAATCACAATTTTCTTNCGACACGACTGATGTGACTTAGCAGCAGCAGCAGCAGTGTCTTTCTCTCTTCTCTTTCATATCTCCCTCTTTTGTCTTCACTTTTGCCATTTATATAGACCCAATTTAATCTTCTACAGCTCCTCAGTTGACCAAAATAGATTCTTATCAACAAAACTTCTGGTTAAATAAGGTCAATCACAATTTTCTTCTTTTGTGGATCTTTTCTCCCCATAAACTTTATCAGTCAAGTCATATGCCTTTAAAGTAACACTAACAGGTAACTTAAGAGCACACAGCATACAATTCCCTCCTGACCTCCACAGACACCCCCAAGGCCTCCTCTCACTACTCCTCAGCTTTCTCTTCCCTCTGACCCCTCTGCTGTTCCCTGAGCTTCACGAAAGCAAAATGAACAATATGTCCGTATTGTTCAGCACTGGGTCCAGAACCTCTGACACCTGAATGTGTGTAGAAAAAAATGAATGAATGAATAGCCATCTAGTTGATTTGACCTGACAACACAACACAGAGAGAGTCCTTTGTAGGCAATTATTCAACCCAACAACCCGGCCTTGAATCAATGACTCTGGCCAGGATATTCTAGACTCTGATTGGATGAGCTTGGGTCACATGCCCAGGACAGTCTAAACTCTGATTGAATGAGCATATTAAATTTTATTTAATAATCAAATTTGAATGGAACATCATGTAAATAAATAGGTAAGGAACCACCTGCTTCCTTTCAGGATGATTGTGCACAAGGCCTGCTTCTTGCTTTCTCCCACCTTATACCAGCCACTTACTTGTCAAAAAATAGGCATGCATGGGAATTCCCTGGTGGTCCAGTGGTTAGGAGTGGATACTTTTGCTGTGGGGGCCCAGATTAAATTCCTGGTTGGGGAAATAAGATCCCATAAGCTGAGTAACACAGCCCCCCAAAAGGTATGCATGATGAAAGAACGGTGGTGATAACAGAAGTCAAATGGAATTAATCTTTCTAGGAATTGCTGGTACCATTGGAGTCTGGGAGGAAGGGGATGAATTGAGGTGAGAGCCAGAGGCAGTAGAGGGGAAATAAGAAAACATGACTGAGGTTAGAGAAAGGAATTGGTCCTGGATTTCCTGACACTCAGCACAGGAAGTGGCCATGAAGCAATAGACTCTGTGTGAGCTGTCCCTCGTTTTTGTAAACGGAGTGCTTCATGCAGTCCATCCCATTTTCCCTCTGTGCTAAGAAGTTATGTCATATGTACATGCTGGAAATTCTAGTTTCTAGTCTTTGGTTTAATTCAGTTTACCCTTAGAGTACATACCAAGAGGTGATTCCCATTTATGATTATAATGACCAATAATTTATACTTTAAAATCCTTTAGAGGAAATACCCCAAAAGGCCACAAGATGGAAATATTACCACATACTAGATAATACATGATAATACACACAATAAATGATACATAATAATACATAATAAGTGATACATGGTCCCTCTTCTAGAATGCCTTTCTTGGTGTTTCAGTTCAGTTCAGTTTAGTCACTCAGTCATGTCCAACTTTTTGCGACCCCATGAATCACAGCACACCAGGCCTCCCTGTCCATCACCAACTCCTGGAGTTCACTCAGACTCACGTCCATTNTTCATTCTGCATTCCAAGGCCAAATTTGCCTGTTACTTCAGGTGTTTCTTGACTTCCTACTTTTGCATTGGTGTTTAGTTTTTTTTTGACTCTGTCAGTCTCTGTCTGTATATTATCTTCTATGTTTAAGTCTTTCTTTCAGGTTTTTTTTTATCTTTTTTTTCCAATCCAAGGATTGAACCTATATCTCCTATGTCTCCTGCATTGCAGGCAGATTCTTTACCTGCTAAGCCATCAGGGAAGCCCTCTTTCTCATATTTCTCCCCAGATGAAATAATTTAGAAGCGTATTACACAGAATTATAATCTCAAGTAAAATTTGTATTTTGTTTTTTCAGGAAACTATTAGTTCCTTCTTTTAAAATTCTCAAAAAATAAGTGTGTCTGTGTGGGGATTCCCCAATAGTTCTGTGGTCAGGACTCCACACTTTCACTGCTGAGGGCTAGGGTTCAATCCTTGGTCAGAGAACTAAACTCCCACAAGCTCCGTGGTTTGGCCAAAAAGAAAATAACAATTAAAAAATAAAATAAAAATTTAAAAGAAGAATGTTTTCTCTGGGGGAAATATCTAAATTATTTTTTAACTTATGTTGCCTTTTTGTGGGTCAGTGATTATCACTTTAAAGATTCCCTATCATTGCTTTTAAGGGTGAAATGGTTTCCATCTCTGCCTCTGCTGATACAAAAGGTATTGATGTGATCCAGAAAACCAGGTGCTTGAGTATCTAACTTGCAAGTCAATTATACCAGAAGAAATATTAAAGATACCTAAAGAGATGACTTGAAGACATGACTTAGTAAACTGATAATTGATTATTAATGGACAAGATGCAAATTTTGACAAAAATGCAACACTTATGTTATCTTACATATATACCTGCTATAGGGATGAAACACTACAGTACTGTGCAGGTCAGGATATCTGAAGTGAGGAGAAAGTAAACAATATCATTTGAATGGGTCTTTAAGGATGGATAAGATGTATGGAGGGCTTCCCTGGTAGCTCAGATGGCAAAGAATACACCTGCAATGCAGAAGACCCTGGTTCGATCCCTGGGTTGGGAAGATCTCCTGGAGGAGGGCATAGCAGCCCACTCCAGTATTCTTGCCTGGAGAACCCGCATGGACAGAGGAGCCTGGCAGGCTACCATCCATAGTGTCACAAAGAGTCAGACACGACTGAGTGACTAAGCACAGCACAGTATGATGTATGGAAAGGATCTATTCCTTGAAGGAAATGTCAAATGCAAAGGCAAATATAACAACACAGATGAATAACAAAAATATCATGAAAAAATCCATATTGAAAAAAAAGAGAGTACAAACTGTATTGTGCAATTTATATGATATTCTATCTCTAATGATAGAAAAAAAACAAATCAGCAGTGACCCGGGGCTGCAAATGGGGTGAGGACTGACTTGAAAGGAACATCAGGAAAGCCTTTTGGTTTGACAGTAGTGGTAGTTACACAGGCATACATATTCACCAAGACTCAGAACTCTACACTTAAAATAGGTGCATTTTATCCTATGTAAACTATAAGTCAATAAAGCTGATTAAATAGGGGAAAACAACAGAAAGTCTCCAAGGGAGGGCAGGTCATGCATGGAGATTTGAATGCCGTTCAGTTTGGAACACTTCCAGTTACTGCCTCTTGTGTTGCCACAAGCATTATACATGTCTCTACCATCCCATTTTAAAATATGTCCATCTTCTCAACCCAAATTTCACATTAGCCAAACTGTTGTAGCTAGAGATAGACAACTTAATAGCTAGGTGATAAATCTGACTCCTATACCTCTATAGGTGAGGAGGGCATAGCAACCTACTCCAGTAATCTTATCTGGAGAATTCCATGGACAGAGGAGCCTGGTGAGCTACAGTCCATGGTGTCGCAAAGAGTCAGACACAACTGAGCGACTTAGCACAGCACACAGCACACTTATCTAGGTAGTATATATTGTAATGTTGGAGAGTTCAGACTCTAGCACCAGACTGCTGCTGCTGCTAAGTCACTTCAGTCATGTCCAGCTCTGTGTGACCCCATAGACGGCAGCTCACCAGGCTCCTCTGTCCCTGGGATTGTCCAGGTAAGAATACTGGAGTGGGTTGCCATTTCTTTCTCGAATGCAGGCATGCATGCTAAGTCGCTTCAGTCGTGTCCAACTCTGTGCAAGCAACAGACTAACTGGACTTTAAATCCCATTTGCTACTTAACAGCTTTATGGCCTCCAGTAGTCACTTAATATGCCTGTGCCTCATTTTCCTCACCTGAGAAATAGAAGCCTCTATCTGAAACGCATGAGTTTGTTATGAGATGACATTAGTCATTATGCATGCAGTGCTTAAGACACGCCTATGCATAATGAACTGCTTTTAATATATTTGGCCTTTTTATTAAAAAAGGAAGGATCATGCACTATGTAATTACTTTATTACTTTATGAATTACTTTATTGCAGCTAAGTGAATAATTCTGGCACTCACTATATTAAGAGACTTCTGTCCTGCATTTTAGGTGTTGATTGCTCCCTTCATCATTCTTATATGGAAAAGCTGTGGTTTGGGACTTACCCTTCTCTTCAGGCAACTCCCAGCTATCACTCCAACATTGTTACACTATGGTGATTCTAACTTTCTTTTTCCTCAAGAAAAGTGGCAGGGGTTTTATAGTCAGTTTACTCCATTTTTAAACTGTTACTGAGAATTAAATTTGCCTATAACCAAGAACATAACATGCAAAATATAATATTTAACTGCAACTTTCTAAAAAGACCACAAAAGAGGAGTATGGTAGGCTACAGTCCATGGGGTTGAAAAGAATTGGACATGACTGAGCGACTTCATTTTCACCAGGTTTGTTTATCTTTTTAAATCAGAAACAAGAACTTAGGTTACATTTATACCTCAAAAGGAGAAATTGTGTTGGTGCTTAATCCCACAGTATAATTTTAAATATTTTGCTTTTTTATTTATAGGTTTAAGTTCCAACCATAAAAGTCTTATAATAAAACTAATTTTTATGGTCCTCCTGCCTATTTACTCTTTAATATCACATTGGCCTTATTTTTCTCATCTATCCTTAGGTCAGTGAAAACCTCATATGGGGCACCATTTGACAGACCTAGCAGTATTGATTTAATATCTATTCTATTATGCTGGGGTTGGGAAGATTCCTTGGAGTAGGAAATGGCAACCCACTGTAGTATTCTTGCCTGGAAAATTCCATGGACAAAAGAACCTGGCAGGCTATAGTCCATGGAGTTGCAAAGAGCCGGACACAACTTAGCAACCAAACAACGACAACAAAATAAATTCCTAGCCACAGAGGGCCCAGGGTGCTTTCTTTTCTGGATAAGATGTTTGCACTACTAATTCTTACCTCTGCCTATCTTTATCTCTTGTCCTGTCTGAGGCTGGAGTTACCAGATCTCCTTAGTAAACTCTCAGCACCAAGTATCCTGGAGGTCATCTTGGTATGAAGGTCCCTAGACCTGCTACTGAATGTCAGCTCCACCAGCGAAGTCATATTTGTATATTTTAAATCTCTTTCCTTGCCTTTTTTGAAACAACTTTTATGAGATATAATTCATACACCATACAGTTTACCTATTAATATGTACAAGTCAGCAGTTTTTAGTATATTCAGAGTTGTGCAGACATAACTGCAATCAATTTTAGAACATTTCACTGTATCAAAAAGAAATCTCATATTCCATCCCCTTTGTATAACTGAATCACTTTGCTGTACACCTTAAACTATCACAATGCTGTTAATCAACTATACTGCGATATAAAATAAAAAGTTTAAAAAAATAATAAACCTCATACCTTTTGGAGAAGGCAGTGGCAACCCACTCCAGTACTCTTGCCTAGAAAATCCCATGGATGGAGGAGCCTGGTAGGCTGCAGTCCATGGAGTCGCTAGGAGTCGGGCACCGACTGAGCGACTTCATTTTCACTTTTCACTTTCATGCGTTGGAGAAGGAAATGGCAACCCGCTCCAGTGTTCTTGCCTGGAGAATCCCAGGGACGGGGGAGCCTGGTGGGCTGCCATCTCTGGGGTCGCACAGAGTCGGACACGACTGAAGCGACTTAGCAGCAGCAGCAGCTAAGTACCTTCTAGCTATCACGTACCTTTTAGCTACCACTACCCCCTCACCTCGTTCCCCCCATTCTTAAATTACCACAAATTTACTTTCTGTATCTGTATATTTGGACATTTCTGGACATTCATATAAATGAAGTCACAAAATATGTGGTCTTTTACAACTGGCTTCTTTCACTTGGCATATTTTCAAGATTCATCCATGTTGTAGCATCTATCAGTACTTTATTTTTATGGCTAAATCGTATCCGCTTGCATTTTATTTACCCATTCATCTAATTAATCGGCATTAGGCTGTTTCCACTTTTTAGTTATTATGAATGTTGCTGTTATGAACATTCATGTGTGGTTATTGTGTGGACTTATTTTTTCATTTTTCTTGGATATATACATAAGAGTGGAACTGCTGGGTTGTACGGAAACTCTATGCTCAACTTTTTGAGAAAGTGCCAGACTATTTTCAAAAGTAGCTGCTTCGTTTTACATCCCCACCAGTAGTGTATGGAAGATTCTAATTTCTCTTCATTCATATCAACACTGGTTATTACCTGATCCTATGCCTCTTGATATGAAATCTACTCTCTTTGCCTTGACTGCTCTTTGCCTGTCAACTTTATTTCCTCTTGTTCTCTAACACTTATACAAATTTTGAGAAGTTGGTCTCTTCACTGCCCCCGTAATACTTTGTTTGTCCATGTTGTGCCCACTGTCTTTAACACCTTCCTTTCCTTTGTCCTTTACCACTCCAAATTTCTACCATGCCTCAAGCCTGCATTAAGCCCCTTTTAATGTCCATCTCCCCTGAATTCCTCTGTGCTCAGAGTTGATTCCCATAAGTCAGGCATTAACTGTATTTTATCTTGCACTGTTGGCTCTAGCATCCAATATGTCTTATAGCTTTTATCACTCTAATCCATATGTAAACTCCTTGAGGACTTTATTACTACATCCTGTACTACCACAGCCCTATTCAAATCACACAGTAGATATTCTATAAATATTTGTTTGTTGATTGATTCTAACAGTATAAAAATATAACCTTGAATTTACAATGGGTTTTTAATTGACATATAACTTAGTTTTTAATATTTTATTTATTGTTTATTTATTTGGCTGCACCAGGTCTTAGTTGCAGCATGTGGGATCTTTTAGTCATGGCATGCAGACTCTCTAGTTGCAGCGTCTGTGATCTAGTTCCCTGACCAGGGACCGAACCCAGGCCCTCTGCATTGGGAGCACAGAGTCTTAGCCTTTGGACCACCAGGGAAGCCCCTACAATGAGTTTTTTAATCAAAAATTTTTTATTAATGACTTTGATCGGTTCCCTTTTCTTTTAAGGTAGGATGTGCTAGAAATCACTAGCCTATGCCAACAGCAATTCAGAATAATTATAGACAGTGATGGTCTTTGAGTCACTTTTCTGTCCAGTCTGATTAATGCGGAAGATGACCATTTAATTGTGAAATGATCTTATTCCATTTCCCCTTTCAATTCACCCACTGTTGCCCAGAGAGTTTCTTGCAGAGGAGCTGTAGACTGAGAAAGGTAGAAGAGGAGCTTATTTTATGGAGAATAAGAACCAAGGAATTGAAACTTGCATAGGCGAAAGAAAATGTATGCTAAATAATCTGTCTTTACTGTTGCACATGACTTTTAACGTATTCTTCAAACAAGAGTAATGTTTTTAAAAAATGTATTTAATGAGGAAACATTTCTGACAAATACTTGCCATCGATGCTCTCAACAATTCATATTGGAGTCAAGAGGGTGTGGCAGAAAAGCACAAGTTTAAATCACAGCTGGAGAACTTTCTAGCTGTGATTTCAATGAGTTTCTTGACCTCTCCATGCCTCAGTTTCCTCATCTATAAAATGAAGATATTAATAGTCCCTATCCATAGATGTGTTATGAGGGTCAGATGAGATGATGTGTGCAAAGCATTAGTACAATGCCTAGCAGAATGGAAGTGTAAATAAGAAGTAGTCCCCTCTCTCTTCACTCTTTTTATCTTTTATGCAGATCAGGGCAAAGACAGAGTTAGCATGACATGTGGAAAGGATATGACAAGGATAAAACATTTGCATTGACAGGTAGTGGTAGATACATGGGACGAAAGTATGGAAAGCTTTGGAAGGTACCTAGAGAAGTTTGAAGCATGTTTCATCTAAACCATGGACGATCCCCGCTAGGACGTAGGAGAGGTATGGTTATAGAATGGAGAAGGGTGGGCTGGTCATGTCAGAAAAGTTCCAGAGTAGGTGGGAAGAATGAGGTTCTGAGTGCTGCATGAGGGGTCAGTCTTATAGAGCAGAAGGAATGCATGTTCTTCGGAGAGGAGATGTGTCAGGACATCTGGGTAGAAACAAAAGGATGTACCCTAACTGTGTACAAGTCATCCTGAGAGCAAGGGGGCCAAAGGAGGAGAGTTGGAGATATCTAATATAGGAAAGGAGCACGTCTGAGGCACCACCTCTCTGAGGACTGCTTTAAGGGCTCAGTAAAAATGAAGGGAAACTGTAAGATTGGTGATCATTGGGGAAGGTTTGGGGGAACATCCTTAGTAGGATTCATTCTCCATCTTTTATTTATTTATTTATTTGAGGATAACTCAGCGTCTCTGGTTGCAGAGCAAATGAACCAGGCAGTAGGGAGTGAGGGATCCCCATCTCCCCACAAGCCTGGGACAAAAATCAGAGCAGCCAACTTCCACCAGGGCAGCAATGAGAGCACTAAAGGGGTCACCACACGCACAGCAGATGACTGAGGTGCCCGGGGGCTGTGTCTCCGTACACATGTGGCCAGCCACATTCTCTGTCCCCACACTCACCCCAGGGCTGTTTATGAGCAAGTTCAGGTGGCTCCTTTTCTTTATTTAATTTTCCTTACAATAAATGTTGGCTTTAAAATATAGTCAAATACAGATATAAATTGTTTTTTAAAAAAAGCTGTGTCATCTCTAGAGTGGAGTAGAAGATGAAAGCTGCCCTTCCCTCATCACACACGTGGATAATAGGGCCCAAACTTTTCTCGGTGTCAGATTAGATGCTGGTTTTTCAGGTACCTTAGAATTTATGCTAAACGGGAGAGGTACTTCTAAATGTATTCCTAGGGCCACCACAGCATAGAACAGAGAGAAGTTCAAACTAGAACTTGGAGATTCCTGCAGTCTCTAGGGCCCAGCCCTCTCATCCTGCTGGTGAGGAAACGCACTCAGAGCCAGAGAGTGAGAATGTGTGTGTTTCACTCTCTCTCGGTGCCTCAGTGACCTCCTGGCCCTGGGCAGTTCCCACATGAAAGACAAGCTGCTGAGTGCCCACTGCTTCCTCTTGACCCAAGTCAGGGGTGCACAAGAAGCAGAGGCAGGAGCCTAGCTGTGTACTCAGGACTAGCTACTTCCTGTTTCCTCGGTTTCTCCATCAATAAAATGGGAGTGCGTGCATGCTCAATCATGTCTGACTCATTGCAACCCTATGGACTGTAGCCCTCCCCCCCGCCCCCCAGGCTCCTCTGTCCCTGGGATTTCCCAGGCAAGAATACTGGCATGGGTTGCCATTTCCTCCTCCAGGGGATATTCCCCACCCAGGGATCGAACCAGTGTCTCCTGCTTTGCAGGCAGATTCTTTACCACTGAGCCACTGGGGAAATCCCAAAATGAGGGTTAATAGTACTATTTGTTGTGAAGATTAGATAACAAATATAAAGCATTCAGCATTGTGTCTCAAAGGTAATAAAATGACTAGTAAGGTTTGGTGATTATTATCATTACTTTTTTGTACAAGGACTTTGTGACACTTCACACCCTGTAGAAAGTAAAGGACTGGCCATTATTATAACAGTGATGGCCAAGGCTCTGCTCATAGCCTTCTTTCTTTCTTCCTTCCACCCTTCTCTCTGTTAACTTTGGCAGCAGGGCACTTCCACAGAAGCAGTAGCTGAGAGAAAGACGGTGCAGAGTGTAAGAGTACTTACTCTTTCCAAAGTAAGTAAGCTCTGGCTTACAACTCATTCCCTCCTGGGCACCACCAGATGATGGTGAGCCTGTAAAAGCCTTGATTTGGCCAGTTCAGTGGTATTCCTTTTCCTTTTCTGATTTCAAGAAAATGTTTCCTACCCACGTTGTTGGGTTGACCAAAAAATTCATTGGGTTTTTCCGTCACATCTTATGAAAAACCCAAACGACTTTTTGAGCCATCCGCCACAATTCGCATACCAAATAGAGCTCGTGGCATACCAAGGCTGCTACTAACACATCTAAGTACCTTAGTATACATAACAAAAAGGTCCCTCTTCCTCAAGTCATGTCCCTTCCACTTTGTTTGAACAAGATAGCTTACTGTCCTTGTGCAGTGTGCAACCTACACAGCCACACGTGGCAGCCCTGTGGCGTGTGTTAAGAATATTCATCTCTGTTCATTAGGTCCTGAAACACCTGCGGCACCTAAATTTTACCAGCAATATGGGGGAGCAAGTAACTTTCGATGAATGTGGAGACCTGGCAGGGAACTATTCCATCATCAACTGGCACCTCTCCCCAGAGGACGGCTCCATAGTGTTTAAGGAAGTTGGATATTACAATGTCTATGCCAAGAAAGGAGAGAGACTCTTCATCAATGATGAAAAAATTCTGTGGAGTGGATTCTCAAGGGAGGTATGTGCTGTCCACCAGGAACCACGGGAAGAAACTGTGCTGGGCTTTGGGAGGGCTTTAGGCTTTGCTACTGGACTTGCAGAATCACGAGTCCACTTCCATCAATTCACTAACTGCGTTGTCAGGATTCCCTGTGAAATCCACGAGTGTTTAGTGTCCAAAAGAGAATTCTCAGAACCAGAGCCCCATGCTTACTGTATTGAAACAATTTTGTTCTTTACAAATCTGACTCCATGGCTAATAATAGTTTCTTTGGCTAAAACTTTCCCCAACCAGAGAAAAATATTTAAGCAAATACAAGCATCACTCAAGACAGGGTATGGACAATTCACACAGAGGTAGCTCCCTGTTATCCAAAATAGCTTAGAACTGGCCTATAAATCAAAAGGACAATTTATTCTCCTCCTGTGAGAGACCTGTAGCAAATAGGAGGATGCTTGTGACTGTGATCACAGCCTCCTTCCATGAGGTATCACTTCATCTAGAAGCCTGATTAATAACCAGAGGCACATTACTCCCAGTGAATATGCACTTAAGGAAAAGATAGGTGATAGGTTGAAATAATAACCATTCTACGATAGGTGTGTCCTAGAATATAGTATGTTCTAAGGACCCAGATCCTCTGTAGGAACAAACCCTGGACCAGGCATCCTCTCAAACTCTTGCAAAAAGCCTGGATGAGAACTGTTACATTTCTCTTTGCATTTGCCTTCCTATTATTGGAGTAGGAAATGGCAGCCTACTTCAGTATTCTTGCCTGGAAAATCCCATGGACAGAGGAGGCTGGTGAGCTAGGCTATGGGGTCACAAAGATTCAGACACAACTGAGAGACTAACACCTTCGAGTATCTTGGACCACTTCTTAGGACATGATCAAAAATTCATTTTTACCAAATGCTTCTTAGGTTGATGGGTTTCTCAATTTAAAGGATAAGTTACCTTTAAGAAGTTCTCCTATAGATAGCAAATATCATCCACAGTATGCATGTCTTTTTAGTTTCTACCTCAGAGAAAGAATTCTCAATTATAAACATGTCATGACCCTTTTTCAAATAGAGCTTTGGGGATTCCAGAGGGTATGTTCCTGTGTCCACTAATTATACTCTTGTCTAAATTATCACAAGTATCAATTGACTACAATCTAAATTGATCAGCTATGTTATTTATTATCTGTTCCCTGCTATTGTTGACTCATCCAGGTTATATTGTACCTCTGTTGATGCACACAGTTGTCTCTAACTGGTGTAGATTGAACCATTGTTATTTTGTTATTTTGAGGTTTTTGCCACTCACAGCCTAACAGAAGCCAAGAAGGAAAGCTACTGAACTCATTTGAAAAGGCTAATATCTTAATTTCAAAAACAGGCAATAACAGTACAAGAAAAAGCAATTATAGGCCAATCTATAAACATAGACGTGGTCACATCCTAAATAAAATGTCAACAAAGTTGGACCAGCAGTGTATGAAATACATATCGTGATCCAGTAGAGTTTGCAGTGAATTTACAAACACATAATAATAGCAAACATTAGTGTTCATAGATGTAGCTTATCCTTTCCTTCCTTCAAACCAGGCTCCTGAGAGTCTCGGTGATCATCAGATCTGGTATTGCCACTTCTATTCCTCTTTCATTAGAAAATAGTGCTGATCATCTGTTCAAGTGTTTCCAAATTCCTTCTCAAGCCAGTTACTTCTTTTTTGCTGCAAACAATGATAATTATTTTACTGCTTTCTATGTGTTTAACTTTGTAAGATGTCTCCAGTTCAAGCAAGTAGTGGGGCAAGGGGGATAATCTTCTTAAAAGAGATGTTTTGAAAATAGTATGAACGCTACCATGTATCAAGGGTTATTCAAGGCTTTGTAACTGGGGCTACAAAAATGAAGACTTGTTCCCTAATTCAAGAAATGTATGTTTTTTGCATTCTTATGATATACTTATTATCTCTGATACACATAGACTTTTAGGTAGTAAATACCTAATAAGTACTCAGTTGCCTGGCATGATCAAAGATTGAGATGGAGGCAGGATTTCTAAATGGGGAAGCAATGGTAGATTGGGCAAAACTGTCAAAAACAATCATTTAAGAAGCTAGAAATCAACCAATAGCATACATCAAAAGGTGAAGCTTTTTTTTTTGTTTGTTTTTTAAGAAAAACTAGTGAAACTCAGCTAGCAGTGGCAGTCTGTGGCATTTTAGCCTGGGGCTACTCTCCAATTATTTATAGTGTGGACAAGCGTGTTAGCTGCATTATTATTAAAAATAACAGGTTTTTTTTTAGCCCTTTGCAATATGTTTGCCCATATTTTTCTTGTTCCACTAACCAGGAACTCTGGTGTAATATATAATAATAGTGGTGATACTGAGCACTCTTATTTTAAATAAGCACCCTTATTTATTTTAAATTAAATAATATTGTGTCATATGGATTGATGTTTATGCTAATAATTTGGGGATGTTTTTTCAAGGTAATGATATTCCTACTCTCGTTAAGTTTTTTTCTAATTTTTTAAAAATTTATTTTGTAATTGAAGGATCATTGCTTTACAGTTTTGTTTTCTGTCAAACATCATTAAGTTTTTATCACTAGTTTGTGTTAAATTTCATCAAATATTTTTTCATCCATTGATGATCATGTTTTCTGTGTTAATTTATTATTACAGTAAGTGACACAGAATTTCTAATATTAAATTTCCTTACATTCCTGGCAGAAACTCAGCATGATCATGGTGTATTTTGTTTTTCATGCCCTTTGAGTTTGTCTGTTATTTTAGTACTTTCATCTGTTTTCAAGCAGTAGAAAGTAGTTGTACTCTTTCCAGATCCTTCCAGAGTCCTTACCCTTTGCATGTATCTCCAGGATTTCTATACATTTTTATTTCCAATAACTTATATACCTTTTTACTTCCAATAATCAGAACTGCATATTCTTTTTCAGAGACTGCCTGCAGGCTAATGGAACCCATTTTGCCTACAGGCTCAGAAAGGCAAAGGAGAACCTCAGAAGAGCCTAGGAGTTTACATTTCCCTTCTGCTCTGAGTGCTGTGCAAGTAGGAAAGCTCTAGCCCTCTTTTTCAGGTCAGGACAGCATTGGGGCCTAACCTTCAATACAGAGCTCCCCCGGGGGATCAGGCAGAAGTCGGAGGGACTTTGCTCAGGATCATAGCCTTGCTTCTTCTCCTCCCTCCTATGTCCTACTTCCTCCATGCTCTTCCTGATTCCCTTGGGAGAACTTTCCTTATAAATCACTTGGACACAAATCCTCAACTCAGCTCTACTTCTGAAGACAACTTAATAAGTGAGATGGGCCTTCATACTGTCCTTGTCTTGTGGGTTATTATACTGGGCTTACAAGAAGGCGATGGCACCCCACTCCAGTACTCTTGCCTGGAAAATCCCATGGACAGAGAAGCCTGGTGGGCTGCAGCCCATGGGGTCACTAAGAGTTGGATACAACTGAGCGACTTCACTTTCACTTTTCACTTTCATGCATTGGAGAAGGAAACAGCAACCCACTCCAGTGTTCTTGCCTGGAGAATCCCAGGGACAGGGGAGCCTAGTGGGCTTCCATCTATGGGGTCACACAGAGTCGGACACGACTAAAGTGACTTAGCAGTAACAGCAGCAGTACAAGAATTAGTTGGAAGGTGCTCCTTTAAGAATATATCTATTTTCCTGATCTCTGCTAGAGTTTGTATAAGATTGCTCTGTTCCTTGAAAGTTTAGTGTTACTTGCTTATGGTGAACAAGGATGATGGTCATCTCAGGTATGACTATGTGGTGGGGGGGAAGTAAGTGGAAAGAGGAGTATATTATTCTGGGACTTGTAGAGAATGGAAGGGAAGGCTATTTAAGGAGGATTTTGTTTCTGCGTAGACTCACAACAATTAATCTTCCTTGAATTCCACTGAGATGTGTGTGTGTGTGTGTGTGTGTGCGCGCGCGCGCGCGCGTGCACTTTCCCATAGGCATTTGTCCCCTTCAGAGATAACAGGAACACAGACCGCTGGTCCTTCCTCCACTTGGATTGGGCCCGAGTCTGCCACACTGGTGCTCGTGCCCAGCTCCTCCCTCTGACACGTGTCAGAGGAGCTGGAAGACTGAGCCTACAGCTGCAGCCCCTCTGTTGTGATCTCCGCCCTCAGGTGCCTTTCTCCAACTGCAGCCGAGACTGCCTGGCAGGGACCAGGAAAGGAATCATTGAGGGGGAGCCCACCTGCTGCTTTGAGTGTGTAGAGTGTCCTGATGGGGAGTACAGCGACGAGACAGGTAAAGGAGCAACCCCTGGTGAACATGCAGAGCTCCCTTCACTGTGGGGCCCTGGGCTCAGCAGAGTCCCTGGAAGGGCTGGGCTGAGATGGTGCCTAGCACGGTTTCTCATTTAACAAGGTGCGTCTGAGCATCACACTGGGCTGTACACTGAGGGGGACAGAGTTGAAATATTAGATATCTCTGTAAGACCATAAAGTTTACAAACACATCTGTTGCACATCTTTCTCTTACTTCGATACTGCACTCCAATATTGTTTTTCTTTTCTTAGAGCTCAGTGATCCTGAATAGACAAAGTTGTGTCTGTTCCCTGATTAAGGCAGCAGCAGTGCTAGAGAGCATATCAGGGAATCACCATCTAAAATGAGTAAGAGACTGGGTGGCAGCAGCAAGAAGATGCTGTAGGCAACACAATAGTGTAACTTCAAATTCAAAGCTGGGCTGATAGAGCTAAGCAACAGAATGATCTCTTAGGAACCAGAGATGTGTGTCCCAGGCTCCAGAGTTAATAGGTCACAATAGATTGTCTATAGAGTGCCTGGCACTGGACTTACTATCTTATTTATGTTTCTCCTATGCCTCAGTTTCTTCATCTATAAAGTAAGAATAATAGTAAACCTATCTTACAGAGTTTGGGGGATTAAATTAGATAAAACTGGTAAAACACATGATAGGTTATAGAGAAATATTTGATTGGCATATTGGAAGCACTCTAAATACTAAATATAATTTTTTTCCTCATTATTATTAACTCATTTCATCCTCACTACCATGATGGAGTAATTGCTTCCATTGCCTGATGAGGAAACTGAGGCTCAGAATGGTTAAGGGGCCTGACCAAAGTCACACAACTAATAAATGGCAGAGCCAGGATTCCCATCCAGATCTCTGACTGCAAAGCCCATGCTCCTTTCACTCCCCAAAACTGCACACTGACTGAGACACAGCAGAGGCTTAATAAACATTTGTTGGTCAAATGAGTCTGCAGCCACCCTCACTAGAAAGCCAGTGATGTGGAGTGAGGAAGGCACAGGTTAGAATCTTGGAGTACTTTGTCGTGATCTAAGAGGCTGCTCTGGCGCATCTACAAAGCCCATCCTTATGTCCAAAATAAGTCAGACTGAGTGTGAATCACTGTGAAAATTGGTGGACAGCGCCAGACCCCCAGTGTGCAGGGCAGCCACCTGTCTGGCAAGACTGGTCATCCTGTGCTAGCTAAATGATGGTTTGTACATCAGCAAGTGGTGTTAAAGGAAGCAAGTAGCCCTCCTAGAGTTTGGGATTGACATGTACACACTGCTATATGTAAAATGGATGACCAACAGTGATCTACTGTATAACACAGGGAAGTCAGTCCAATATTATGTCACAACCTAAATGGGAAAAGAGTTTGAAAAAGAATAGATACATGTATGTGTATAAACTGAATCCCTTTGCTAGACACCTGAAACTATCACAATGTGGTTAATCAACTATACTGCAACATAAAATTTAAAAATTTTTCAAAAAGTAGCCCCCATATATACACACTGGATGAGGGCATGGCAACCCACTCCAGCTTTCTTGCCTGGAGAATCCCATGGATAGATGAGCCTGGTGGGCTACAGTCCATAGGGTCAAAAAGAGTTGGACACAACTGAAGGGACCTGAGCACAGCACGTTTGACTGAACACACATATGACTGATAACAGCACACATGACTTGAGTACAGCACAAAAGAAAAAATAATAGAACCATCAAAGAAACATGAAATTGAGTATATTATTAAGCATAAGTCAGGGTTCAGTACATTATCTGATAATGTAAAAATCACATTTCATCAATAAAGCGAATTGAAAGTTCCCTCATCACCACATTCACACTCACAAATTTCAGTCTCTGCCACGCAGTACTAACCCCTTCATTGCGACATTTTACAGATGCAAGCGCCTGTGATAAGTGCCCTGATGACTTCTGGTCCAATGAGAACCACACTTCGTGCATCGCCAAGGAGATCGAGTTTCTGGCCTGGACCGAGCCCTTCGGGATCGCGCTCACGCTCTTTGCCGTGCTGGGCATTTTCCTCACCGCCTTCGTGCTGGGCGTCTTCATCAAGTTCCGCAACACGCCCATCGTCAAGGCCACCAACCGGGAGCTCTCCTACCTGCTCCTCTTCTCCCTGCTCTGCTGCTTCTCCAGCTCCCTGTTCTTCATCGGGGAGCCCCAGGACTGGACCTGCCGCCTGCGCCAGCCGGCCTTTGGCATCAGCTTCGTGCTCTGCATCTCGTGCATCCTGGTGAAAACCAACCGGGTCCTGCTGGTGTTTGAGGCCAAGATTCCCACCAGCTTCCACCGCAAGTGGTGGGGGCTCAACCTGCAGTTCCTGCTGGTCTTCCTCTGCACCTTCATGCAGATTGTCATCTGTGCCATTTGGCTCAATACGGCGCCCCCGTCGAGCTACCGCAACCACGAGCTGGAGGACGAGACCATCTTCATCACCTGCCACGAGGGCTCGCTCATGGCGCTGGGCTTCCTGATCGGCTACACCTGCTTGCTGGCCGCCATCTGCTTCTTCTTCGCCTTCAAGTCCCGGAAGCTGCCAGAGAACTTCAACGAAGCCAAGTTCATCACCTTCAGCATGCTCATCTTCTTCATCGTCTGGATCTCCTTCATCCCCGCCTACGCCAGCACTTACGGCAAGTTCGTCTCTGCGGTGGAGGTGATCGCCATCCTGGCGGCCAGCTTTGGCTTGCTGGCCTGCATCTTCTTCAACAAGGTCTACATCATCCTCTTCAAGCCATCCCGGAACACCATCGAGGAGGTGCGCTGCAGCACCGCGGCACATGCCTTCAAGGTGGCCGCCCGAGCCACGCTGCGCCGCAGCAACGTCTCCCGCCAGCGGTCCAGCAGCCTGGGGGGCTCCACGGGATCCACCCCCTCCTCCTCCATCAGCAGCAAGAGCAACAGCGAGGACCCGTTCCCGCCGCAGCAGCCGGAGAGGCAGAAGCAGCCGCAGCCGCTGGCCCTGAGCCCGCACAACGCTCCGCAGCCACAGCCGCGGCCACCCTCGACCCCGCAGCCGCAGCCACAGTCGCAGCAGCCGCCCCGATGCAAGCAGAAAGTCATCTTCGGCAGCGGCACCGTCACCTTCTCGCTGAGCTTTGACGAGCCTCAGAAGAGCGCCGTGGCTCACAGGAATTCCACGCACCAGACCTCCCTGGAGGCCCAGAAAAACAATGACGCCCTGACCAAACACCAGGCGTTGCTCCCGCTGCAGTGCGGGGAGACGGACTCGGAACTGACCGCCCAGGAGACAGGCCTGCAGGGCCCTGTGGGTGAGGACCACCAGCTAGAGATGGAGGACCCCGAAGAGATGTCGCCGGCACTTGTAGTGTCTAATTCCCGGAGCTTTGTCATCAGCGGTGGAGGCAGCACTGTTACGGAAAACATGCTGCGTTCTTAAAAGGGAAGGGGAAAGCCAGTTCAGGGGGAATCCAGGCAGTTTTCCCGGGATGACCTTCTCCACAGGGGTGAGGAACTACCCCCTGTCTCCCTTCCTCCAGGAAGGAGGGATAAGACCTACCAAATGCTTGGGACTTAGTTGCACTGCTACAAACGACAGTGAATGAAATAATGTCCCCCTTAAAATTAAAAAGAGAGCCGTGTGCTTCTGTGGTTAGGTTTATCAGAGTGCTGAGATCCTAGAGTCAGTTTCGCCTTTCCTATCCCTGCTTCCATTCTCCTCTTCTGTTCTATCCCATCCAACAGTCCAGAGATAAAACCATGGATTTAGGATACCCGCCTATTCCCCCTAGGGTCTTATTTGTTGTTTTTGTTGCTGTCGTTTTGGTTTGATTTTTGTTTTTAATGTCGAAACGTCTGCCCTGAACTTTGCAGACAGCCTGGTCCAGAGACAAACCTGTGCAGAGTGACAGGACCTCATATTGGCCACCACGAGAGTTGAGTGTGAAAGACAGAATGTCACCAGCACTGCCCAACACCTTGACAGTGGGAAGAACTTGAAATGTCCAGAGCTGTAAGATGAATTTGTCCCCTCCTATTTATGAAAACTGTTAAATATGTGGTTTCCTACTTGCTCCTGCTGTCATGTGACGTGGGGAAGGTTAGCATCCTCTAACAGTACGTCTGATTTTGTCCAGAGCGCGATGGTGATGCCATGTTTAGATTCCAAGGTCTCAGGAATCACCTCAGACTGCTGGGAAGAGACTGCATGAAATCCAGTGAGCTGTATCTGTAATTAATATTGTCATATGTAGCTTTATCCTTAAGAAAATGCTTTTGTTTTAATAGTTCATGGACAATATAAACTGGAAAAAATGTCCCAGTCTGGTTGATATAAGGCAGTATTATTGAGTTCCATTTTCTTTGCCTGCCCCACCACCCACACCCCAGTGAGCTAAGCCCTAAATGAACTTTTTCAGGGCCCAGGGATCCAGAAGCTCCCTCTTTCTCCACCCCAAACGCTTCCTGAAGTCTGATCCATGCCTTCCCCGGTGAAGAATAAGCTCCCAGTCTCTGACCTCCTACCAGTTTCTAGGGTAAGAACATGTGGTTCCAAGAGAGCTCTTGTGGGATATTACTCTTGGCGCCCCCCAATGCCGTACTTAGGTTCCCTGCAGCAGTGGGAGTCTGCCCGAGGGTATTTACGAGATTGAATGCTGAAAGGCAGACTGCTGAACAGTCAGGTTCCAGAGCTAGAGAGGCCTGGGGTCAAATGCTGGACTTGTCACTCACAAGCTGGATGACCACAGGCAGGGAACCTTGACCTCACTCAGCCCCAGCTTCTTTGTGTCTAAAATGGAGGTAATAATCATTCTTTTCCCTCAGAGCTCTTATGTGGGTTAAATGAAATAAATGTATGTAAAGTATTTTAGCATGGTGCCTAGCCCATAGTAGTAAGCACGCAATAAATATTAGTTAATATTATTACTAATATGGTAATTTTTTTCACTTGTTTAAAAGAGAAAACAACACATTTATTTAACTATTCACACTCTAACAACAAACCAATGATCGCGCTAACTTTCTCCATAATAAGCCCAAGAAATCTACGGCCCAGTCCAAGGGGTCCTGAACGCCATAGCTCATGCTGAAGCCAAATATCAGTCCCCCAAGGGCCCCAAGCTCCCCCCACCTCTGCGGTGTCAGAACCAAGATGTCCAGCACCAAGGGAAGACCATCCCAGTCTGGCAGCTGACTCTCAGATCTCTCTAAATGCTGCTTTTAAGCCAGTCAAACATATGTGACGCCACAAGTCTACACTACTTGATGACTTTCTGACCATCTTCTTCCAAAAGGGCCACCTTTTGTTGATTTTTAAAATGAAAATGAATTGTGGAAGGGATGTCCCTGGTAGGCCGATGGTAAAGCCGCCATGCTGCCAATGCAGGGGACGCAGGTTCAATTCCTGGTCAGGGTACTAAGATCCCCCATGCCACAAAACGAGGACAAAAGATTTTAAAAATTAAAGTTGAAAGTTAAAAAAAAAGACNCACCAGAAAAGCCCAATAATTTATTATTTTTAACTTTATAAATGTTTGTTGAGCTATTGCACAGAAACTTTACATTTTAGCTGAAAATGCTCTCTCTGCATAGAACTTTCTTTCTAAAATTAATTGTAGTAATTCAGATTTGTGGTTAGAATGTGGCAAGATAAGTATCATCATATGTAAAATAGTTTAAATGAGTTTCCAGTTAGAAAGCTTATGGGAAAAAAAACTGATGTCATCCTATGAATCAGTGGAAAGTTACTGCTGTCTAATTGAAGAAAGTAACCTGGTGGAATGGGGATTTTGGTCTCAGCAGGTCAGAGATTTTCATTTCTTGATTTTGTCAATAGAAGGAATAAAAGTGAAACTCTGAAAATAAGAAATGGAAATTATGGACAAGAAAGCAGGCACGAAAATTGTTCCTGGAGGCTCCACATCCAGAACCAGAACCATTCTGGAACCAATAGCAGAAGGAAATTGCAAGAAACGTGTGTTACCCAGTTTTCTGTGAATAGATAGGAAAAACAAAATATCAGAAGGAATGTAAAAATAGCATTCTAGCCTGTCCATAGATAAGAACAGAATTAGCTAACAGTAGAATGAAAAACACTTTTGTATAGCTTGCCTTTTAGACTTTAAAATATATATATGTATGAACAGTCAATATGATTTCTAATAAAGAAATACTTAGTTCAGTTCAGTTCAGTTGCTCAGTCATGTCTGCCTCTTCGAAACCCCATAAACTGCAGCACATCAGGCCTCCCTGTCCATCACCAACTCCCGAAGTTCACCCAAATTCATGTCCATTGACTCGGTGATGCCATTCAGCTATCTCATCCTCTGCCGTCCCCTTCTCCTCCCGCCCTCAATCTTTTCCAGCATCAGGGTCTTTTCAAATGAGTCACCTCTTCACATCAGGTGGCCAAAATATTGGAGTTTCAGCTTCAACATCAGTCCTTCCAGTGAACATCCAGGACTGATCTCCTTTAGGGTGGACTGGTTGGATCTCCTTACAGTCCAAGGGACTCTCAAGATTCTTTACCAACACCACAGTTCAAAAGCATCAATTCTTTGGCACTTAGCTTTCTTCACAGTCCAACGTTCACATCCATACATGATCACAGGAAAAACCATAGCCTTGACTAGACAGACCTTTGTTGGCAAAGTACTATCTCTGCTTTTTAATATGCTATCTAGGTTGGTCATAACTTTCTTTCCATGGAGCAAGTGTCTTTCACTTTCATAGCTGCAGTCACCATCTACAGTGACTTTGGAGCCCCCAAAAATAAAGTCAGCCACTGTTTCCACTGTTTCCCCATCTATTTGCCATGAAGTGATGGGACCGGATGCCATGATCTTTATTTTCTGAATATTGAGTTTTAAGCCAACTTTTTCACTCTCTTTCACTTTCATCAGGAGGCTCTTTAGTTCTTCTTCACTTTCTGCCGTAAGGGTGGTGTTATCTGCATATCTGAAGCAATCTTGATTCCAGCTTGTGCTTCGTCCAGCCCAGCATTTCTCCTGATGTACTCTGCACATAAATTAAATAAGCAGGATGACAATATACAGCCTTGATGTATTGCTTTTCCTATTTGGAACCAGTCTGTTGTTCCATGTCCAGTTCTAATTATTGCTTCCTGACTTGCATACAGATTTCGCAAGAGGCAGGTCAGGTGTTCTGGTATTCCCACCTCTTTCAGAATTTTCCACAGTTTATTGCGATCCACACAGTCAAAGGTTTTGGCATAATCAATAAAGCAGAAATAGATGTTTTTCTGGAACTCTCTTGCTTTTTCGATGATCCAGTGGATGTTGGCAATTTGATCTCTGGTTCCTCTGCCTTTTCTAAAACCAGCTTGAACATCTGGAAGTTCATGGTTCATGTATTGCTGAGGCCTGGCTTGGAGAATTTTGAGCATTACTTTGCTAATGTGCAAGATGAGTGCAATTGTGCAGTAGTTTGAGCATTCTTTGGCTTTGCAAGACCATTACCAAGAAAAGAAATGCAAAAAAGCAAAATGGCTGTCTGAGGAGGCCTTACAAATAGCTATGAAAAGAAGAGAAGTGAAAAGCAAAGGAGAAAAGGAAAGATATACCCATTTGAATGCAGTTCCAAAGAATAGCAAGAAGAGATAAGAAAGCCTTCCTCAGTGATCAGTGCAAAGAAATAGAGGAAAATAACAGAATGGGAAAGACTAGAGATCTCTTCAAGAAAATTAGAGATACCAAGGGGACATTTCACGCAAAGATGGACTCAAAAAGGACAGAAATGGTATGAACCTAACAGAAACAGACTATATTAAGAAGAGGTGGCAAGAATATACAGAAGGACTGGACAAAAAAGATCTTCACGACCCAGGTAATCATGATGGTATGATCACTCATCTAGAGCCAGACAGGCTGGAATGTGAAGTCAAGTGGGCCTTAGGAAGCATTACTACAAACAAAATTAGTGGAGGTGATTGAATTCCAGCTGAGCTGTTTCAAATCCTAAAGGATGATGCTGTGAAAGTGTTGCACTCAGTATGCCCGCAAATTTGGAAAACTCAGCAGTGGCCACGGGACTGGAAAAGGTCAATTTTCTTTCCAATCCCAAAAGAAATACTTAATAAAGTTTTTATTTAAATACTTAATTATTATTAATTTTTATTTGAAAAATGTATAGTTAAAATCTATTAATACAATGAATTTAAGCAGAAAATTGATTTGAGCTTGTGAATTGTAGAGCCAAGGCATCTGCTACCACCTAGTGGTCAATAAGTGAATTACAGGAAAAACCCTAGATGTGCTGGTTACGGGCTCATTAAAAAATAATAATTCTGATTCCCCGAAAAACTAATAAAACTCAAACAAAATGATAGATGACAGAAGATAAATAACCATGGAAACATAGAAAATATTTTTAAAAATTTTAAGCAATCTCTGTACATCATTATGCAAATACATTTGAAAAGTCTGATGAAATGGATAATCTCCTACTAAAAGACAGTCTATCAAAATTGACTCCATGAGAATTCCCTAATGGTCCAGTGGTTAGGATTCTGTGCTTTCATTATCAAGGGTCTTGGTTCAATCCCTGGTAAGGGCCAAGAAACTAAGATTGTGCAACCTGTGTGGTATGGCCAAAAAAAAATTTGAGTCTACTTGAGGTAAAAAGTTTAAACAGACTGATGTCCATATTAAAAAGTAGAGAAATTTACCAAAGAGCTAGCCACAAAAATACACCAGACTCAGTTTCAAAATGTGATGGAAATGCCATCACATCTTCCAATACAGATAGTCCAATACATTATTCTAGATACAAGAAAAAGTTCAAATTCTTTCCAAGAATGAAGCACCAAGTTGATTTCTAAGCCCAACAAAAGCAACACTGAAAAAATGACAGAGCAATATTACTTATGTACACTGATGTAAAAAATCTTAAAATATTATTGAACAGGATGCAGTACCACATTAAGAAAATAATACACCATGCCCAGTGAACTTAGCTCAGGAACACAAGGGTGTTTTGTTATTAGAAAATACATTACTATAATTCACCATATTAATAGATCTAAGTAAAAAACCCTATGATTTTCACCATAAAAGCTGAAAACATATTTGACAAAAATCAACACCCATTTCTGACATTAAAAAAGCACCCAGAATATAGGAATTAATGGATAGTTCCTTAATGTAATAAAATATATAACCTCAGTTCTAAAGCAAGAGCTTACAGATTACATAATATTATAGTCACAAAATCTTAAGAGAATCAATGGCAAAAGTAACCATGCAATAAAAGAATTCTAAAGTTAGCAGGATATAAAGCTAACATATAAAAATCAATAGTCATTAGGTACACTAACAATATCCAGCTCAAAAATATAATAGAGGAAAAAGTCCTATTTCCAATAGCAACAACAACAAAAAATAAACTCTAAGGAATAAACTTAACAAAAATGTGCAAGATTAACATGAGAAAAACTTTAAAACACTACTGAAACACCCAAAAATAGACCTGAACAAATGGAAAGATAGTTCATGCCCTTACATATAACAACTCTCATTTAAAAGATGTCTGCTCTTCCTGATTTATAAATTGAATAAGACTCTAAATTCATGTTGAAAAATAAACGTGCAAGAATACCTTTTTTAAAAAACTTGAAAGAGAAGAACTATAAGGTAAAAGTAGCTTATACTGTACCAGATATTAAAATATGGAACTTTTGTAATTAAAGTTTCATACTGGCACGTGAGTAGACAGAACTATGCAATAGAATACAGACTCCAGAATTAAGCCTATATATATATGGAAATTTAGAATGCAATAAAGGTGGCATCTCAAAATGACTGGGGCAAATATATGATGTGAGGACAATTAGGTAACCATTTTTAAAAAGATCATACTTCAGACTATACAGAAGAAGAATCTCCAAATGGATGAGAAGTTCTAAGTATAAAAAATAAAATCATAAAAATGCTGGAAGAAATATATGGTGAATTCCTTTATAGCCCAAATGTGGGAAAGGCTTTCTATATATGATTTAAAATCTAGATTCAGTAAAAAACTTATAAAGTTGACTATGTAAAAATTGAAAACTGTCACATCACAAAAAAGAACACCAAAAGTAAAATCAAATGACAAATCACTAACTGAGGGGAAAATACTTGCAACATTTATCACAGATAATGGGCAATATCTCTAATACACAGATTATCTTTAGAGATCATGGAAAACAAAGACCAAAAACCCAGTATAAAAGTAAGCAAAATATGAACACATAATTCACCCAAATGTGAGAGAAAGAAAAAGCTGTAAAGATGAGCAGGCTCTTATCCTGATGATTTATAAGCAGAGTTAGAAGTCACCAACTTGTCTTTGAATAAAACAGTAAATACCAGCAAGCTGCAAGGGCTTTTACTATACAAACACCTTTGAGTGATACTTAATTGAAAACTACATAATGAGTTAGAAAACTGTGAAATAGTCTAACAACAGGGTCACAATTAATGACAATTGAAGTCTTGAAAATAGCACCCACTTGAGTTTTTAATTTTGCATTTCTTTACATCTGGCTTTAAAAGTGACTAAGGAAGCACTAAGGACTATGCTTATCTAAGAAACAAAGCAAGATGGGGCGGGGTTGAAATTTAATATTGGCTCCAACCATGAAAACCTATTATACTATAATTCTCCGATAGCTCAGCTGGGTAAGCATAACCAAAGTGCCACTTGGTGGCAATAGATCCTAATCGTCTTAAGGTCCTTAAAGGGTGGATTTGGAAACTAATTGATAAAGGCATTTCATGCAGGTCACAAGATGCTTCAGTTAGAAAGGTTAACAAAATCCTGAATATCCTTTAAAAGGGCATTAGAAGGAAAGAAAACATATCCTATCTTTGTTAAAAACAGTTATGGATGCATTCTAGAACATCCTACTAGGAAAGATCTTTGGAGCTGGAAGAGGTTTAAAGAGAGACGAGAACTGTCAACATAGTAATTATAACTAAAAAGACAGACTGAAAGGAAGTATCATGAATATTAAGAGCCTACTTATGGTTTAGCCATCTGAGCAAGCCACTTCCCCTGTCTTGGCCTCATTTTCGGTGCCTGAACACTGAGCTAGATCAGGGGTCAGAAAATTTCCTGTAAAGTGTCAGATAATACATGTTTTAGGCTTTGTGGGCCACTCATCGTCACAATCACTCAACTCCGTCATTGTAGCACAAAATCCGCAATAGACATTACACACAAAAATAAGCATGGCTGTGTCCTCATAAAACTTTATTTATGGACACTAAAATTTGGATTTTGCATAGCTTCCACATGTCGTGAAATATTCTTCTTCTTCTGATTTTTTGTTTTCAACTGTAGTTTGCTGACCCTGGGCTGGAGGGTCCCTGAGTTCCCATCCTGCCCTGTGTCTCTGTTGATTCAACTGCTCTTGAGACCCTACTTACCTAACACAGGGGTTATATCTCTTTTACACATTCTTGTAACTTCTTTTGCAAAGTAAAGCAGTTTCTCAAGCTTTATTTACTCACATTCCATTAGATAAGAATTAGAAAGATGTCATATCATATGTGGGCTTCCCTGGAAGCCCAGCTGGTAAAGAATCTGCCTGCAATGTAGGAGATCCCTGCGTCGGGAAGATCCCCTGGAGAAGGGATTGGCTACTCCAATCAGGGTACCCACTCCACTGGCTACCCACTCCAGTATTCTTGGGCTTCCCTGGTGACTCAGATGGTAAAGAATCTGCGTGCAATGTGGGAGACCTGGGTTCAGTCCCTAAGTTGGGAAGATCCCCTGGAGGAGAGCATGTCAACCCAATCCAGCATTCTTGCCTGGAGAATCCCCACGGACCAAGGAGCCTTGTGGGCTACAGTCCATGGTGTCACAAAAAGTTGGACATGACTGAGCAACTAAGCACAGCACGTACCATATGTAGCTCACAATATTTTAAATGTAGCTATCTTTGTGTCCTCCAAACATATAAAAATATGGGTTTTCAACTTTGCATGTCCTTCCTCTCATCTCACCACATGGAGATTCCCAGGCTTGTCCTCGTGCATTTGAAAATCACTGCCTTACATTCTCTTAGACTCGAAAACTCCCAGTGGGAAAGCCCCCTAAAAGCTTCACTTCTCTTTTCTGCTGGAAAAAAACATCAGTTTTCCACGAACTCCAATGCAAGGGATGTTGGCTAACTGAAGCTTACTTTGTGAACCAGAGAGTTGAAGGTAAGACATGGACTTGACTACATCTTAGTCCTTTCTTCCTCATGGTCAGAATCTACAACATAAGTGAAAGCAAGGGTTTCTGCATTTGTCCCTCTCTCCTCCCCTAAGACCATGAGACGAGAGCTAATCAGCTTGATGACCATGTAACTGGTTATAATTGCTATCAATACAAGAATAAAATTTAGGGGATGTACAGTGACAGTCCATCTGTATAAAACGTCTTTAAATTGTTGAGAAGGAGAGAAAAAAGTTAGCTGCTTTTAGATGTTCAAGATGGTTTTAGAAAAGACAGAGGAACCAGAGATCAAATTGCCAACATCCACTGGATCATCAAAAAAGGAAAAAAGTTCCAGAAAAACCTCTATTTCTGCTTTATTGACTATGCCAAAGCCTTTGACTGTGTGGATCACAATTAACTGTGGAAAATTCTGAAAGTGATGGGAATACCAGACCACCTGACCTGCCTCTTGAGAAACCTATATGCAGGTCAGGAAGCAACAATTATAACTGGANATGGTGGTGTCATCTGCATATCTGAGGTTATTGATATTTCTCCCAGCAATCTTGATTCCAGCTTGTGTTGGCTTGTAGATTTCCACCTTATTTTTCTTCACATGGTCTTCCCTCTGTATGTATGAATTCTAATTTCCTCTTCTTATAAGGACACCTTGAGAGCTTGTTTGGAAGTTCTAGCAGGGGAGCACAGCTACTCCTGTATCCTTGACGGAAGACCAGTCCTCCTCTATCAGGAGTGGTGGGCTTCCCTGGTGGCTCAGATGGTAAAGAATCAAGGAAGACCTGGGTTCGATCCCTGGGTTGGGGAGACCCNTATAAGGACACCTTGAGAGCTTGTTTGGAAGTTCTAGCAGGGGAGCACAGCTACTCCTGTATCCTTGACGGAAGACCAGTCCTCCTCTATCAGGAGTGGTGGGCTTCCCTGGTGGCTCAGATGGTAAAGAATCAAGGAAGACCTGGGTTCGATCCCTGGGTTGGGGAGACCCACTGGAGGAGGGCATGGCAACTCACTCCAGTATTCTTGCCTGGAGAATCCCCATGGACAGAGGAGCCTATACAGTCTGTGGGGTCACAAAGAGTCACACACGACTGAGTGACTAGCCACATACGTAAGGACACCAGTCATATTGGATTAAGGACCACCCTAATGACCTCAATTTAACTTAATTACTCTTTAAGAAAAGACAGTTGCATTCCGAGGTACTAGGGACTAGGATCTTGCGTGAATTTAGGAGGACACACTTTGGCCCAAAAAAGGCCTGAAGGATAAAGAGGTATCAGCCAGCCAAATGGAATCACAGGAAAAGGCTTTCGGCACAAGCAAAGAGGCAACAAGGAAGGCACTCGAGGAGAATTTAACAGGAGCCAGATCAGAAAGGGCTTGTGACAACTGTGTTCTAAGGACAATGGAATGCTATAGAAGGGTTTTAATTAAGGAAACAATCTGATTTTGTATTTTGTCTCTAGCAACTAATCCTCCCTTAGAGATGCCAACTTTTGGTGTAATCACCTCACTTTTGATTCAATTGTTTTTTCTTCTTGCCCTTATTTTTCTTCCCTCCTCTATTCCCTAGCTCTCAGCTACAAATGGTACACGTTTATCTCATTGATATGTTGTAAGCACTTGGCCTGGCTGGTTGGAATCCTTTTTAGAGTATTGCAGGATGGAACAGAGAGTCAATTCAAGATGGAAAACTGAAGGCTGTGGTTAGGGTTGTATGAATTATATTTAAACCCAGATATGTAAGGAATGACAATCAGGGCCACACAAGGGTTCTATTTGCAATTTCTAAACATGCTCCAGTTGTTCCACAGGTTTTTCAGTTCTGACCTGCTTCCTGGCTCATCCTCAGTTGCAGCTCGAGACAGAGATTGCCAAGGCTCTGGCTACCCTTGGTTGCCAGGAGTGCCCTGCTTTTCTTGCCATTAAGTTGTCAATCTCTCTAGAGTCCAACCATTTTCTGTATGAAAACACAGAAAATATCTTCAGCTTATCCAGAAAGTATAAGCCTAGCTTATCTGTATGATGAGAAGAAAAAATGAAAACAAGAAAAGAAGCATGTGACTCTTACCACCCTTGTACATGTGAAACTGTGCTATTGTTCAGTTCAGTTCAGATCAGTCGCTCAGTCATGTCTGACTCTTTGCGACACCATGAATCGCAGCATGCCAGGCCTCCCTGACAATCACCAACTCCCAGAGTTCACCCAGGCTCATGTCCATCGAGTCGGTGATGGCATCCAGCCATCATCCTCTGTTGTCCCATTCTCCTCCTGCCCCCAATCCCTTCCAGCAACAGGGTCTTTTCCAATGAGTAAGCTCTTTGCATGAGGTGGCCAAAGTATTGAAGTTTCAGCCTCAACATCAGTCCTTCCAATGAACATTCAGGACTGATCTTCTTTAGGATGGACTGGTTGGATCTCCTTGCAGTTCAACGGACTCACAAGAGTCTTCTCCAACACCACACTTCAAAAGCATCAATTCTTCAGTGCTTAGCTTTCTTCACAGTCCAACTCTCACATCCATAATAATGACCACTGGAAAAACCATAGCCTTGACTAGATGGACCTTTGTTGGCAAAGTAGTGTCTCTGCTTTTGAATATGCTGTCTAGGTTGGCCATAACTTTCCTTCCAAGAAGTAAGTATCTTTTAATTTCATAGCTGCAATCACCATTCGCAGTGATTTTGGAGCCCCAAAAATAAAGTCTGACACTGTTTCCCCATCTATTTCCCATGAAGTGATGGGACTGGATGCCATGATCTTCATTTTCTGAATGTTGAGCTTTAAGCCAACTTTTTCAGTCTCCTCTTTCACTCTCATCAAGAGGCTCTTTAGTTCTTCTTCACTTTCTGCCATAAGGGTGGTGTCATCTGCATATCTGAGGTTATTGATATTTCTCCTGGCAATCTTGATTCCAGCCTGTGCTTCTCCCAGCCCAGTGTTTCTCATGATGTACTCTGCATAGAAGTTAAATAAGCAGGGTGTTATCGTTAGGGAGATACAAATAAGCAGACAGACACCAGAAGGTGTTACAGCCTGCTGGCAAAGTGATTGACTGGATTTTCTCTTTCTTTAGGGTTTGAAAATCATTTAAACTAGTAGTTAAGGGCTTCCCTCATAGCTCAGATGGTAAAGCATCTGCCTGCAATGCAGGAGACCCAGGTTTGATCCCTGGGTCAGAAAGACCCCCTGGTGAAGGAAATGGCAACCCACTCCAATATTCTTGCCTGGAGAATTTCATGGACAGAGGAGCCTGGCATGCTATAGTCCATGGGGTTGCAGAGTTGGACACAACTGAGCAACTAACACATACAAACTAGTAGTTAAGTCTAGTCCCAGTCCTGTGCTTAACAAGAACTGTGAACTCAAACTGAGCCACAGTTTCAAATAAAAAATGGAAAACTTGACCAAGACATGTTCAGCCAATGATATTCAAGGACTCCAGAGGTCTGTGTTGGATGGCTGACTCCTTCTCCCAAAAGGAAATTGGTGAGACCTATGAATTTTCTCACATGTCTGCTGGGCAGGTGCTGTGTTTGATAACCTAGGAAATACAGTGGGTAGCAGCCAAGACAACAGCATCTGCCATAGAAGAGATTACAATCAGATTGTGGAGAAGATAAACAAAATATGTGTTAATACCTGAAATAACAGGAATATATAGTGCAAACCCAAACCTAAGGGGAACCAGAAAGCTCTGGATGGTGTGGTTTTTGAAAACAGTGTGTGCATGCTAAGTCGCTTCAGTTGCATCCAAATCTTTGTGACCTATGGACTGTAGCCCACCAGGCTCTTCCATCCATGGGATTCTCCAGGCAAGAATACTGGAGTGGGTTAGCCATGCCCTCATCTGGGAGATCTTCCTGACCCAAGAACCGGAACCCTCATCTCTTATGTCTCCTGGATTGACGGGTGAGTTCTTTACCACTAAAGCCACATGGGAAACCTTTTAAAAGCAGTACTGAATGTAAATTTATGAAAAAGAAGATTAACACCCATGTGAAGGGGCACTGTATGAGCAAGAACATGGAGGCAAAAGTGAGGATGAGAGAGAGGAGTGAGAGACACTACGACTCACCTGGAAGGGAGTTCTGAAGGAGGAGGCTGGCTCAGGAAAGATCTTGAGTATTTGAGTGTAATTCTTAAGAATTTAGACTGGATTTGATAGATAACTTCCCTGGTAGATGGGCTTTCCTGATGGCTTGGATGGTAAAGAATCTGTCTGCAATGTGAGAGCCCCAGGTTCAATATCTGAGTCAGGAAGATCCCCTGGAGAAGGAAATGACTACCCACTCTAGTATATTCTTGCCTGGAGAATGCCATGGACAGGGGAGCCTGGCAGGCTACTGTCCATGGGGGTCGCAAAGAGTCGGATCCAACTGGGCAACTAATACTGATAGATGACGGGAAATTCCCAAGTTATGGAGCAACATTTTTTAAAGTGAACGAGAAAGAGTTTGATTTTCAGGAGGAACTAGAAGGATAAGACACAGCCAGGAAGCATCAGCAATAATCCAGTAAGGGGTGGTGACAGTTTTTACAGCGTCATTCCTGTGAAATCAGGTATAGTGAAGGGTGAATTTGAGAGACCTTGTAAAGTCATAAACTGCCAGTGTATTTGAGTAATTCCTAGCAATATTGCCCCTGGGTTTCTGTACAATGAGCCTTTAAGTTAGAAGTTTCCAAGACTTCAGTAATATTATGGCAAAACCTCATTCATTCTCTTTAATACTGTTTCAGTCATTAGAAAGTGCTCTATAAAAATACAGTATTTCTAAATAACAATGAATGCAAAATAAGAGAAGATTAATGTTTAACCCTGCCTTACCTTCTTTCCTAGGGTGGTTGGATCAGTGCAGGAGAAAAGGAATACTAGGAAGTTTAAAATGGAAATGACATAGCAGGCAAAGGGATTCTACAGATGCAGAAAAATATTGTTTGACTTTTGATTAACACTGTGGTGGGGCCATGACCAACTTCTGTCCTCTATTGATTAAATAGCTCCACCTGCCCAGTCACGGAATCCTCAGCTAGGATTGGGGCCATGGCCTTTGAGCTAGGACAAATGCTTTAATAATTTGATTTATTTGTTTTATTTTTGTCTGCACTGGGTCTTCATTGCTGCGTTCGGGCTTTCTTTACTTGCGGTGAGCAGGGACTACTCTCTAGTTGCTGCGCACGGGCTGCTCATTGTGACTTCTGTTGTTGCATAGCACAGGCTCTAGGGTTCAAGGGCTTCAGTAGCTGTGGCTCGCAGGCTTTAGGAGCGCAGGCTCAGCAGTTGTGGGCGCACGGGCTTAGTTGCCCTGTGGCATGTGGAATCTTCTTGGACCAGAGATCAAACCAATGTCCACTGCATTGGCAGGCAGATTCTTAACCACTGAACCACCAGGGAAGTCTAAGAACAAACACTTGTAAGGACTGGCTCAAAACATGCCCTCAGCTGAATGTGCTACTACATGAAACCCGGAATCAACTTGCCACTAACTCAATATGAACAACACATGGTAACAACATCTGCCTCAGTTCTTGCTTTGGGCTGTTTTCATTTGTTTTATTATTGCTACATGGCTTCCATGTAGCAATGGACTGGCCATCCAGATTTCCACCTTTTCACCCCTCACCACACCTGTAAATCTAGCATACCAACACTGTTATTTGCTAGGTCTCTAAATTTAATGCTCACAAGACTTGTCCAGGGAGCTTTCTTAAAATGCAGATTCTAAGGCTCACTCTAGAGAGTGTAATTTAATAAATGTGGGGAAAGGCTCAGAATCTGCATTGAACAAGCATCCCAGGGGATTCTGGTATAGGGGTGCCCAGATTACATATTTGGGTCACTACTAAGCTGAACCCACAACACAAGTAATCCATGCAGAGCCAAACTCACGAATTAACATTTATCAAGAAACCTTTGAGAGCATAGCCTTAAGTTTATGTATGTGCCCATTTTTCCCAAGGTGTAAAGTGACGGGAAGCCATGCTGGAAGACGCCTATGATCCAAGTGTGTCAGGCAGGACAGAATTTCCTCTCTAGGGAGAGATGCAGTAACACTGACTGGATAATATTACCCCACCCTGGCTTTTATTGTTAGTCATAACAATTGACTGAACCGACTCCAGTACTGCCAGGTCAATTAACGAATACCAGGGTGTGTAAACCCCTAGAGTTCCCTTCCCTGTCCCCTCAAAGGGCAATAACACAGTGCAACTCAGAAATCAGGCTACTTGAGCAAGGGTCAGACAAGCTTCTCTACATTGTTCTTAGAGTCTCAAAAAGCCTTTGTGGTTGGTGAAATCAGTTTCTTTGTCCTGCAGAGAAGGAGGAGAAGATGACTGATGCTGCAATCCCTTTTGAAGTGAGAAAAGCTTCAGGTTGCTAAAAGAGTTATTCTTGAATTCCAATTCATATGATCCAGCAATTCCACTTCTAGGCTTTTCTGAAGAAAACAAAATCACTGTGTTGAAAAGATACCTACATCCTCATGTTTATTACAGTATTATATATGCATACGTAAGTCCACTTAGGGTGTATAGTCAAAGGAAATGAAATCACTGTCTGGACGAGACATCCATACTCCCATATTTATTGCAGCATTATTCACAGCAGCCATGGTATTGTCACAATCTAAGTGTTCACCAACAGATGAATAGATAAAGATAATATATTATATATAATATATACCTATATGAGAGATAATATAGACAGATGATATGAGATAATATGAGATAGATGATATAGATAAAGATATATATAATGGAACATTATTCAACCTTTAAAAAGAAGGAAATTCTGCCATTCGTGATAACATGGATGAATGTAAAAACCATTTTACTAAATGAAATAAAGTCAACAGAGAAAGACAAATACCACATGATATGTGCGGGATCTAAGGGGGGATAGATTGAACTCATAGAAACAGAGAGCGGAGTGTATTTGCCAGAAGCTGGGAATCCAAGAAACAAGGAGAGGCTGGCGAAAGAGTATGGACTGTCAGTTACAAGATGACTAGGCATGAGGACCTATGAGCAATATTGTGACTATTGTTGAGAATTCTGTATTGTATAATTGAAATTTTTTAAGAAAGTAGACTGAAGTTTTTCACTCCCCTCATCCAAAAAAGGTAAATATGTGAGTTGATGAATGTGTCAATTAACTCCATGCTACAATCCTTATACAAGGTACACATATACAAAATCATCGCAATGTATGCTTTAAATATCTTACAATTTTATTTGCTAGTTGTTATACCTTAAGAAGGAGCTGGAAAAAATATTTTTAATTGATTAATTTAATTTTTGGCTGTGCTGGGTCTTCCTTGCTGTACAAAGGCTTTCTCTGGCTGTGGTGAGTGAGGGCTACTCTCTAGTTGTGGTGCACAGGCTTCTCATTGCAGTGGCTTCTCTTGTTTGCATATTCTTTCCTAAGTAAAAATGTTAAGGACTACCCTGGTGGTCCAGTGGTTAAGGATCTGCCTGCCAATGCAGGGGACATGAGTTCAATCCCTGGTCCAGGAAGATCACAAATGCCACGGGGATGGATAAGCCCCTGTCTCAGCACAAATACTGAGACTGTGCTCTAAAGCCTGTGAGCTGCAACTACTAAAGCCTTGAGCCCCCTAGAGTCTGTGCTCTGCAACAAGAGAAGCCACCTGGGGCTCCAGGATGACTGGCATCTCAACCTTGTCTGGGGTTTCCTGGGTTGTAAGCTTCACCACTGCAGGGGAACAGGGGGTGGAGGGAGCCAGGGTCACAGGCACTCTGGGGGTTGAAGTTCAGGGGTGCCAGAGTGCAGGCAGGGATCTGGACTTGCAGGCACCTCCATGGCTGGAGGGACAGGATTAGAGGCCCCAGTGCTGCTGCTGTGGCTCCCCTGAACTCACAGGGGAGCTCACAGCTCCCTGTGGCTGTGAGCACTGCTGGAGTCGGGAGGCCAGACTTGTAGCCCCCTCCCCTGCTCCTCCTGGCTTTTCTGGGGCAATGGGCCCAGCCATTTGCAGCCAGGAGTCTGGGATGGCAGACACTGCTTCCACTGTTCCCTCAGCCCTATCTCCTCTATCTACTTCAGTCCACCCACTTTTATATGTACAGATGTTTGGGACTCTCTGGCATCCTGTTGTGCTGGAAAAAAGAAGCCTTGTTCAGTTACAGATGTTTTACTGGTTGGAAATTGAAGCAGAGAGACAAAGCGAATGTCTCATGCGACCGTGAGGCTGGCTAATCTCTACAATTTCTTAAATCTATTTACCAGTTGATGAACATTTGAGTCTTTTCAGTTTTGAACAATTATGAATAATGCAGCTGTGAACATTTGTACACAAGTCTTGTGTTTTCACTCCTTTTAGGTCAATACCTAGGAGCAGAAATGATGGAATGTATAGTAAGTGATATATCCACACATCCACCCCAACCGTGGGTGGAACAGAATTAGCTGAGGAGGTCGAGTCCCAGGCCTATACCAAAAGCCAGAGACAAGCCCAAATTCTCAGTATCTTCATGAGTTAAGAGTCCTAAGCCTAGAGTAAAATAAGACCTTGTCTGGGGCCTATATACCCTCTGTGGCCTAGTAGAGGCAACCACACAAAACCCAGCCCCTACCAAGGGAAATCTCCCATAAAAGATAATTCCTGTGGAAGACAAGAAATACAGAACTTATGAGTATGTCAAGTTCTGTAAAAATAGCCTGAATAATTGATATCCCCCAATCCAATAATACTCTCTTAAAGGTATTTGAAAATAAATGCATATTAACCTGAAGACGGTGTCCTGGCAGGGAGGGGAGCTATGGAGCTGCCAACAAACATCGAACATCAGCTGGCCCATTGCATTTGTCAGAAAAAATCCCCTAGAGCACTTGAGTGAGCCGAGAGGACACTTTGCACAATTGGGGCATGTGGGAAAGTGCACTGTACCTTTTGGCAAAGAGATTGGCTTTCACAGAAGTATGGATTGGATTCAATTTACTTCAGAAGAAGAGCTTCACAACACACTACTACAGGAAAATCATGTTACTGATGGAGTAAAGCTCCATGTTCAAGCTCAAAAACCCAAAGATGTACAAGGGGATCAAACATCTGATGAAGAGAAAGATCTTTGAGACCATCACTGCCTATTAAACAAGGTAAATGAAACTTAAATAAATATGCATTTAATTAACTGTGAGACATTAATTGTTGTGTTTTTCTGTACTTCCTTGTGTGACTCTTCCCCTGTCAATAAGAAGCATTTCATTTTACCTTAAAAACAACTCGGACAGATAGTAGGACAAGAGCAACCTGTGCTTTGAGGAAGTTTCTGCTTCTAAAAGCAATTATTGAGAATCAAGAGGGAATCTGAGATTAACAGAGCATAAAGTTCTAGCAAGAGAACAGAGGATATGCTGCTTTCCCCATGGCTGACTCCTGGGGAGATCAAGTAAGAATCACCTGTATCAACATGGAATGACTAAAAAAACATATTGAATAGAAAAAAGGGATAATACAGAACATACATTCAGTATAAATTTTAAGCAGATTTTTAAAAACACACTAAATAAAAGTATTTTTTTTAATGGGCTAGAAGGATACCAAACTCACAGTGTAGTTTACCTGTGTGGAGGGCAAGACTGGGGATGAGGAAGTGGCAAATTGTGATAGTTAATTTCTTGAAAATAGCTACCAAAAAAAAAAAAAAACAGATGGGAAGCAATATGATCGAATGTTAAAAGTTTTAATTCTGGATGATAGAAATAAAGGTGTTTGTTGTTTTATCTTTTGTGTTTTTCTGTATTTTAAGCAGTTCTAGAAACGTAAAAACAAGTAAAATATAAATATCCAGCCAAGGTTCTCAAGATAGATCTTTTATTTTATTATTTTTTTTTTTATAAAGTTAAGTCTGTTTTAAACACTCAGCCTTGACATTTTTAAAAAGTATTCCTTGAAAAAATAAAGTTTTGTTAGAGGTTTTAAACACTGGGAAACTCTGGTTGTGATTTCGGATTTCATACTTCAGAGGCAACAGGATGAAACCATTGTCAAAGAGAACACAAAGAAGTTTGACTCTTGTTCCAACACACCTTGTACACACCCATTCATTCCTCCCCGGCCCCTCGCTCTTCCCAAGTCCTGTTAGTGTTTTCCACTGAGGAAGCAAGAAGTCTTACTTCAAGGCACACTCATTTTCCCTGCGCTTTTTTCTCTCTGAGGAAAACAAAACATTCTATAGGCGGAGCTTGTGAACAAGAGCCTCTTTAAAAACCAGAATCTCCACCCTTACTTGACCACTTCAGCGCCAGCATCCTGCCCAGAAAAGACACAATTAGCCAAAATGATCCCTGGAGGTTTAACTGAAGCCAAACCTGCCACTCCAGAAATCCAGGAGATTGCTAACACGGTGAGTGAAAGCAGCCCAAGGAAAAGTTGGATCCCAAATCTTGGTTCCTAGGTTGGCCCTGGGCTAAATGTGTCGCTGAACAGGAAAACTGGAACGTGGGGAAATGAGTGGTTTTGTTCGGACTTCCTTCCAACTGAAATTTTTTTCAGATGAAATCTCTGATAATCCTAACTGAGAGTGATCTTGAGCAAGTCACATCCCTTCTCTGAGCCTTAGGTTCCCCATTTGTAAAAGACGAATTTTTACGGGATCATCGCTAAAGCTCTTACAATGTATGATTCTAGGATTACTAATTCAGCTTCTGATGAAGTTTGTCTTTTCTCACCAAGTGTAGCCAGCATGTCATTAAAGTCTGAGGCTGTTAACTATTGATGAACTAGACTTTAAATGCACCACAGGAAAAAAATTTTTATGAGTTAAATGTAGAATAAATCGTAAAAATGATCCACTTACAAACTTCCTACAAATTCGTCTCAATGGACAATGTTTTAGTATTTGGGAGATTACACTAACAGAGAAGTGAAATGGTCTATGGTGATTTCAAAATTGATTATGGTGAAAATAGAACTCAGTGTGTTTAGCAGGTTAATATATTTTTCTAAGTGTTGTCTGATTTGTTATCGCCTATCAAATAAAAATTGTATTGCATTTTTATGAAAATAAGAAATATATAAATTACTATTTTAGATTTATAAAGTATTTCCCTATTTCCTATGTCATTCCTTCCTGCCCTTTCATTCTATGACACTGGCAAAGACTAGCTTCATGTGTAAATGGAAGAGATGGGATTCTCTATGTTAGAGCACAGGGAAGGTCTCTTTTGCCTGGAATTCTATCACTCATTCTGTGGGGCTAAGTATTTTCCTTTCAACTGTTCTTTTAAAATAGTAAATACCTTTCTCACTTATCCTTTCTTGAAGAAGATAATATTAAGTCACTAATGTCTTCACTGGAATCTCTATATTGTCCGTGTTCTTAAACTTCAATGGGCACACGGATCACTTGGAAGTCTTGTTAAAAGATCAGATTCTGACTCAGTAGGTCTAGGGTAGACCTGGGGTTCTGCATTTCTAGTCAGCTCTGGTGATGCCCAGGCTGTGGTCCATGATCTCACTTGCCTACAGGACTAGAAATACAGGGTATTCTGAGAAATTGACAGGAGATGGGCTTTCTAAAATCAGAGGGCAGCACAAGACTCTCAATATCTTCTGTGAAGTGAAAATAACACCACTTGCCTTGCAACTCAAAAAGACTTGAAGGGAATTCCCTGGTGGTCCAGTGGTTAAGACTGGCCTCCAATGCAGGGATCATGGGTTTGACCCCTCATCAGAGAACTAAGATCCTGCATGCAGCGAAGCACAGGTGAAAAAAGAAATGACTCGGAAGTGAACGTGGATAAGCGAGGCATCACAACTGTTTACTTCCGATTTTTGCTTGAGATCATCACTGTCCTGGGAAAATTCCTGAGACCCTTCTGGGACCAGAGCTGTAAGGGGGTTGGGAATAACAGATATTTTAAATAAGAAGACAGAAGGTACAGAAAATTATAATGATTTTTATAAAGCCTATCTTGGTTTGCAAGTATAATTTATTTAAGTAACAACTTATAAGAAGGCCTTGCATTATTAATAATATCTATCAGTAAGCCACACCTTAAATATATAAATTAAGTTGAAAGTGTGTTTCTTCCTGCTTACCTTGGGCTTCAACTCTGTCAGAGAGGTAGAATAAGAGTTAGTTATTAAGTAGCTACATCAGCCCAGAAAGATGTTTTGCCGTTTTGATAGCCTTGTCCTCCATTCAGCCTCTCATTTGATTTTTATAATCCCTGAGGCAAGGAGGGAAGACATCACATTAGTTTTTCAGATGACGAAACTGAGATTCAAAGAGGTTAATAACCATCTAATCAAGAAGCTAGCCTATCTCCAGATTTATGGCGGCAACATGATGAAGCTCCTGGAGTGAGGGGAATACACTGGGAGGAGACAATGTTGCAAACTTGCCTTCCCTGTGCAAGCAGCCAGTTTCCTTTTAAATCAATATGAGAAATGAATATCAATGAATCATTTCTTGAATATCTCTTAGGTGTCCAGCATTGTGTTAAATGTTATAGAAGATCCATAAGGACTATAAGATACAGCCCCTGCCCTCAGGAAGTTTACAACCCATTTAGGGAAGTCAACATATCTAGAGCATAATATAAAACATTTTCCAGTTAAGTGCTTTTTCATAATCATAGGTTTGGAACCAGGAAAAACTTTAGAGATTACTGGTCAAACGTTCTTACTTTCAGGTGAATAATTCCTGCATGGCAGCTCTGTTCCTCCAGTACTAAACTCCCAATTATCACTTGTCTTCCCTAGCTCACAGACTTCCCTGGTGGCTCAGAAGGTAAAGCGTCTGTTTACAATGTGAGAGACCTGGGTTCGATCCCTGGGTTGGGAAGATTCCCTGGAGAAGGAAATGGCAACCCACTCCAGTACACTTGCCTTGAAAATCCCATGCATGGACAGAGGAACTTGGTGCAGGCTACTATCCATGGGGTCGCAAAGAGTCGGGCAGGACTGAGCAACTTCACTTTCACTTTCCCTGGCTCACAGGAGATAGCCTCAGGTGACAATTCCCATTTAAGGGCTGGAAGATTGAGGGATAGTCAGCTTAGAAAACATCTTAGAGTTTAGGAGGCACTTTCACTTCAGTTATATCATTCATTCCCCCACAAAAAATCTCCAAGATGCAGATATAACTCCAACCAGTTTTTAGGTGAGGAAATCTAATCAACACCTTCTCCAAGATTATGGAATTACTTAGGTTCCTGGGCAGGGCCAGGGAAATGGGTATGTGTAGGTAATCACATACTTAATGTAATTTGATGGGGTCCCAGGGAAGACATCCACTTACCTGTCATTTACCTTGACATATACATATTAAATATGTGTAATTTAATATGTGTAATTAATTACTTAAGATGTAGATATAAATTATTAATATGTGCGATTAATTACTTAGTATGCAAATACGTAATTAAGGATCAAATGAAGGGCCCACTGGCAAAAGCCTCTGGATCATTTTGGCTGATCCATTATCTTATGTCATATGTGAAAAAATCACTGAATGAGAATTCTGAGTATGTTTATATACAGGAAAGAAACGTTATAGCAATACATTTATTTTTAGAAATAAGAGCTATTATTACACACGCACAGATGAATACACACAAAACATACACATGTGTGCACACACCCCTAAGTCACACCTGGCTGCTGAGTACCATTCCTGGCACACCCACAGATCTTAACTTTTGTCTGCCAGGACACCACACAAAACCTGCAACAAAAACAACAGACAAACACCCCATCTGCACACCACTGTGGACACACCCGGGAGCTTAGCATGCTGTGGCTCTTACTCACCCACAAATGTGTGCTCTCCTCTCTGACCACAGCCTCCTCATCAATCAGCTCTTCCATTGCCCCCACGTACAGAGAAGCTGCGGTTCAGCCACACCAGAGTCCCTCAGGCACTCACCCTCCCATCTGCATCAGCGAATGCCTCAGCCCACTCGCTCACTCACCCAGCTGGACCCCATCATGGGTGGTTTCCTCCCCTCCTCCACCCTGATTTCCATGATCTCGTGAGCTCTGACATTCCAGTCCTCAATCAGAGGTCACTCCCACTGCCACCACTTCCTCCTCAGCTTCTACTCCAGCTTCAGAGAACTTTGCTCAAGAAAGATGTAGAATCAGAGAAAACTCACCCTTTACAAATCTGCAAATTCACACCAGTGAACAGTGGCTGCAGGGCCCTGGGGCTGCCAGCTAACCTTCCAGTCACATCCTGTGGGTTCTTTTCTAGAAACCCTACAGGGGTGGAACTGGACCCTCTCTCTCCTCAGGTTCTCAGTCCTTCCAGTCCCCACGGCCTGACCAGATGGCATTTCAGTTCTTTCTCCTAGAAGACTGCAGCCATCTGGTGTGAGAACTCTCCAATTTACTTTTCCTTGCTGACTGCGTGCCTCTCTCTGGTCTAAGAATTTGTCCTCTCTTAAGGCAGGTGCCATTATTTCTTGTCTGATGGTTGCCTTGCCCCATACTTCTCCGGCCCTCAAAACATAGGCGACAAATGTCCACAAGTCACCTTTCACCAGCCTCGCTGTGCTTTCATGCTGCTACCCAAACTCTCCTTAGTTACTTTCTAAAACGTCCCCAAAGTGGCCTGGCCATGCTGCCACCATAATCTATCTATTCATTTTTCCTAAATTACGCATAGCCCACGTGTGTTTCTGCAGGATGATTACAGGTTGGGGAAGGTAGGAGAAACGCCTGCATCTTTGGTGCAGCAAGGCTGAAATTCTCATATCCCAGAGAATTAACAACTCACCAAGATTCATCCTCTGCAGCAACAAGAAAAGCTTGAACAGCTCTGGGGTGACTGCACTTTATCAGCTGCTCCTCCCTGATAGCATCCTTCCCCTGGTTTGGACCCCAACCTATATTGTTCCCTTCAGCACCTCAACCACCACCATGCATAGCAGATTGAAGAAAGTAAGGGGCAACTATGCACAGCTTAAGGTCTGTCCACATTGGACCACCATTCCCCGCTGGTCTTCACTCTCCTAGCACCCATCCTGAGGGAGGGGGGTCTTTCAACACCAACCTGCCTTCTGAAACGTAAGGTTTTGTAATCAGTTCCTTTCTACTCTGCCCTTTTCCTCCTCCTCACTTGATATCCCATCATTCAGATTCATAGCATCCAAAAATGCTGCTGCTGCTGCTGCTAAGTCGCTTCAGTTGTGTCCGACTCTGCGTGACCCCATAGATGGCAGCCCACTAGGCTCCCCCATCCTTGGGATTCTCCAAGCAAGAACACTGGAGTGGGGTGCCATTTCCTTCTCCAATGCATGAAAGTGAAAAGAAAGTGAAGTCGCTCAGTCATGCCTGACTCTTAGCGACCCCATGGACTGCAGCCTACCAAGCTCCTCTGTCCATGGGATTTTCCAGGCAAGAGTACTGGAGTGGGGTGCCATTGCCTTCTCCAAGCATCCAACAATAGAGCAATACAAATCTGTTTTGCCGGTAAGAAGGAGCAGGGCTACAGGTTGTAAGTACAGTGAACCTGCAGTCAGGGTGCTGCTGCTGCTGCTGCTGCTGCTAAGTCACTTCAGTTGTGTCTGACTCTGTGCAACCCCAAAGATGGCAGCCCACCAGGCTCCCCCTTCCCTGAGATTCTCCAGGCAAGAACACTGGAGTGGGTTGTCATTTCCTTCTCCAATGCATGAAAGTGAAAGTGAAGTCGTTCAGTCATGTCTGACTCTTTGCGACCCCATGGGCTGCAGCCTGCCAGGCTCCTCCCTCCATGGGATTTTCCAGGCAAGAGTACTGGAGTGGGGTGCCATTGCCTTCTCCGAGTCAGAGTGCACAGTCTGTCAAACGCCCATGCACTTATGAAAGTGAACAAGGACATTTGGAGTCAACTCTCTGATGGAAAATTCTGGACTTGTGTGTTGCATAGATACGATGCTGCTGCTGCTGCTGCTAAGTCACCTCAGTCGTGTCTAACTCTGTGCGACCCCATAGACGGCAGCCCACTAGGGTCCGCAGGCAAGAACACTGGAGTGGGTTGCCATTTCCTTCTCCAATGCATGAAAGTGAAAAGTGAAATTGAAGTTGCTCGGTCGTGTTTGACTCCTGGCGACCCATGGACTGCAGCCTACCAGGCTCCTCCATCCATGGGATTTTCCAGGCAGGAGTACTGGAGTGGGGTGCCATTGCCTTCTCCAGTAGATATGATGGAAAGACCCAAATTACAGATTTGGATGTGTTTCTGGGACAATAAGAAATAAAAATGTCTGATACCAGGTTCAAAAAAAGATAAATCAGATACTCACTATTCAAGGTATTTAAAACCTTAAGTATAATTAATAATTTTTCAGCCTTTAGCTGTCATGTTCTCTCGCAGTCTCAGGTTCCTCACCTGCAAAGTGAAGCTTAAATAGATAATTCAGGGTTTAGTGTCCAGATTAACCCTTCCCAACTCAGCTCCTAACATGACAGGTACCCAGTATTGGCTCCAAAGGGTGAGGATGGGGGAAGCAATAAGACACTGAACTCTTCCCTAGCTCATTCTCTCTGTACACTTGGCCACTTTTCTCTTCTCTCTCCTGTTCCCAGTCTCTTCCCATTTCTTTCTCTTTTTTCTTCACTATTTGTCTTCTTCCTTTCTCTGCTTTGCAACCTCATTTTCCATCCCCCCCAAAACAACACATTTTTCCCATCTATTCTGGAGATTTCCCATCTATACAGTAGAAATGGCTGGTGGTCCATGAAGAGTTTGCCCTTCAAAAAAGGTCTGAGAGCTCAAAGAATTTGCAGATGTTTAGGTCTTTTTTTTTTTGGCTGTGCCATGCAGCTTGCAGGCTCTTGTTGCCCAACCAGGGATTGAACCCAGGCCCTGGCCATGAGAATACCAAGTCCTAACCACTGTACTGCCAGGGAACTCCCCACATATCTAGGTCTTTGAAAACAGTTTTGGTATCCAAACTGAGGCATCAATAGAAAAGGATTCAAAACATTTGCCTACTGAAGAGAAGGACCAGATGGCCTTGGGAGAACCCTAGATGCAATGGAGGCCTGATTGCAGCCATATATGCAAATAAAATGTTCAGTTACGGGCAGGAAGGCAACTTCCCAATAAACAAGGTATATCAAACACACACACTTGTTTCCTTTCCCTCTAAGTGATAAGAAATGGTTGGAGGGGAAAGTCATATCTACAAATATGAAGACAATGAGAGACAGGCAAAAACCGCAGAGATATCAACAATAGTTTGTGGATTTTCTTTTCAACAAAACTTTGAAAGATGGAAAACATGAACAAAGTAGAATGATTTGAGTCATCTAGACAGAGACTAAGCCACACAGGGGAATGTCTGAGCCAGAAGCAAACAGATTCATGGTGCAGAACTCCAAAATGGCTCAAGCACTAGCAACATCAGAAATGGGAAGACAAGAGTGAGGCATGCAGCTAAAACCAGGAGAACTGATGGAAGATTGAGAAGCAGTTTCACTGTGCTTAGGTCCTTCCCTCTCACTGTTCTCCACCCTGAAAGACAAGCTATTTCCAGTCCTCCACACAGACAGAAGATTAGAACTCTACTCTTAGCAGAAACTGAGTCAGAGAAACCATGGTGGGCACTATCATGCCCAGCTGAGAGCAAGAATTCAGTATAGGGGTACCCTGTACTGAAAACTGACAGACTTTGTAAAGTCTTACATATTCCATTTGAGATTCTTTAGCTGCGTTTTCATGCTTGGTTCAGGAATGCTGGCATCTAAGCTTGTATCCCCTCTGGTAGACAGAAGGATGGCCTTCAGAGATGGCCACACTCTAATCCCTGAAACTTTCCATGGCAAAGGGACTTGCAGATGTTAAGGACCTTGAGATATGCTATACTATTTTTGAAAATTTGAGTCTGAAATTTTTTTTAAGATCTTTTTTTAATGTGGACAATTTTTATTGAAGTCATTATTGAATTTGTTACAACATTATTTCTGTTTTACATTTTGGGTTTTTTGGCTACAAAGCATGTGGGTTCTTAGTTCTCCGACCAGGGATCAAACCTGTATCCCCTTCACTGGAAGGCAAAGTCTTAACTGCTGGACCACCAGGAAAGTCCCTGAAATTATTTCAAAATAAAAACATTTTGTACTTAGTAGGAATTACTGGTCTCCCACTTTTATTAGTCAAAGATGTATTTAACTATTTGTAAACACATATTTTGGAGAAGGCAATGGCACCTCACTCTAGTACTCTTGCCTGGAAAATCCCATGGACAGAGGAGCCTGGTAGGCTGCAGTTCATGGGGTTGCTGAGAGTTGGACACGACTCAGTGACTTCACTTTCACTTTTCACTTTCATGCATTGGAGAAGGAAATGGCAACCCACTCCAGTGTTCTTGCTTGGAGAATCCCAGGGACGGCGGACCCTGGTGGGCTGCCGTCTATGGGGTCGCATAGAGTCGGACACGAATGAAGCAACTTAGCAGCAGCAGCAAACACATATTTAACAAATTTGTAAATCACATACATGGAGTTCAATACAGCTTTGAATTTATTCCCTCTTGTTGACAAAAAATTGATCAGCTGATTTAAGAAAGAGGTGGAAATTTTATTTGAGCTGAATTTGAGGATTATAACCCAGGAAGAGCATCTCAGAAAGTTCATCTAATGTTCCACCCATTAGAAGTCAAGGCACAGGTATATAAGTTTTTTGAGACCAAGGGCTGTGCATGAAACGATGTTTAGTTGACAGTTTATTTAATCCAGATCTAAGCAGCAATATGGTATGTCATGTGACACCTTACAAGATCAAGGAGGAGTGTTATCTTTGAAGGAGTTGTCTTATTGATGCTAAGAAAATGTTGCTCTTTATGGTTGAGCAGGTATTCCTGCTAACGGGATGGTTTGGTCCACGAATAATGCAGACACGCAATGCAGTGTGGGCCAGGAAAAGGGAGGCCAACAGGCAGAGAATATTTTTTGTTGTTTAAATTTCTCTTGTCTTGCCATAAAAATATGACTTCTATTTCATACTCTTTTCTTAAGGTTAAACCACAGCTTGAAGGAAAAACAAATGAGACATACGAAGACTTTACAGCTATAGAATATAAAACTCAAGTGGTTGCTGGAATAAATTACTACATTAAGGTTAGACTTTACCATTCGCTTTAGCACGAAAATATATTGTATCTTTCATTTTGTGTGATGTTTCCTGTCACCCTTACTTTATCACTTGTTCCTTCTCCTTGTCCTAAATCAGGACACCTACCTAGCATGATACTTCCCAAGTGGTAACTCTCAAACTTGGCAGATGGTGGTATATTTATATCACCTTTTTCTTGTGAAATTAGAAGGCTTTCTTCTACTGATTCTTAACTTAATTTCCAGAAGATGTAAAGAAAAAGATTCAGAATTCAGAGTGTGTTTAGCTCATAACCATGGCTTCTTCATGTGGGATCTTCAGGATGTGGGGCTGGACAAGATGCTATTTTGAAGCTCTTTCTGTCTCAAAGCTTTGTGATTCTATGTGACAGAATTGAATGGATTTAAGGAATGGTTTGAATCAGTAGCTGAGAAAATAACTTAAACCACTTTTGCCCTTTAAATAAGCATTATGATTAATATTTAAATACGCGGGGACTTCCTGATGGTCCGATGACTAAGACTCTGTGCTCCCAATGCAGGGTGTACAGGCTCGAGCCCTGGTCAGGGAACTAGATCCCATCTGCCACAGCTAACAGTTTGCGAGCCACAACTGAAAAACCTGCATGTCACAAAGAAAATCGAAGATCCTGCCTACTGCAACTAAGACCCAGGGCAGCCAAATAAATAAATAAATATTTTAGAACTTTCATTGTCTAAACCAAAAACAAAAGTGGAAATTCTTATCATAATTTTCTAGGTCCCAGATTCATGCCCAAACTACCATTTCAGTCTTCATACAAATGATTTCCCAGGAAGATTCCTTTATTTTAGAAGGAAAACTAGACTCTCTATCCCTGGGCCCTGCTCAGTTTTACCTCTGGGCATTTATAAAGCAAGTTCTAGTACAGATATGGGAACAACACATCCCAAAATTTCTAGGGCAATTCTGATTTTCTTCTTTCTCAAACCATGTGACAAAGTATCCCAATTTGAGAGTCAGAACATAGAATCACAGAAAAGGCTGTTGCCTGTTTTCTTGATCTGTGTGTGCATCCTTGAAAATAAGATGTAATTATTTTAAAACTCTGGATTTCATTTGTGCACAGGACCTATGCCTCTTGCCATGTCTTTAGCCTGCCCTTTCTCTCATAAAATAAAGTGATAGGTTTATGTAAGTGTTAGTCACTCAGTTTTGTCTGACTCTTTGCGACCCCATGGACTGTAGCCTGCCAGGCTTCTCTGTCCATGGAACCAAGGGTCTAAAAATGGTGGTCAGGAATGCTATTCCAAAAGAGGTTATTGCAGTGAAGTCTTTATACGTTTGTAGATTTTTGGTTTGATACGGGTTCACACAAATAAATTAATCTCCTTTTTCTTTTTCAACTTCCAGATACAAATAGGTGATAATCGTTATATTCACATTAAAGTATTCAAAAGTCTTCCTCAACCAAATCAGTCTTTGACACTTACTGGCTACCAAGTTGACAAAACCAAGGATGATGAGCTGACCGGCTTTTAGCAGCGTCTTCCTAAGGTGGTCGATTCTTTCCTCTGGCACCTGATTAATGACTCCTGCTAATAATAAATGTAGCTATCAATAAAGAAGCATTCCTTTTCCAATAAATTAATCTCTTCAACTCGTTCTCGTCTGTTTTATATAATAATAATTACCTTTTCTTTCTCAAAATCAATTTATATCTTGAGATATAAGAAATTCCATGCAAACTGATATCAATTGGCAATCTTAGAAAAAGTACTGAGGCCTAATGCAACTGTTCATGGGGTTCTCAAGGCAAGAATACTGAAGTGGTTTGCCATTCCCTTCTCCAGATGAAGAAAAAGATGGAAACAGTGACAGATTTTATTTTTTCTTGGCCCTTAAAATCACTATAGACAGTGACTACAGCCATGAAATTAAAAGATGCTTGCTCCTTGAAGAAAAGCTATGACAGACCTAAAAGTCAGACACAACTCAGCGACTGAACAACAGCAACAAACATGTTTCTACATAATTTTGTGTATACGAATGTTTTTATTTCTCTTGGGTATATACCCAAGAGTAAAATTACTGGTTCAAGACAACTCTGTGTTCAAAGAGTGACATTCAGAGAACTTACGAAGTGCTTTCCAAAGCAGCTGCCTTATTTTACCCTCCCAAAAGCAGTGTATGAGAGTTTGGACTTTTTCAACATACTCATTAACATTTGTTTAGCTGACTTTTTGAGTCTGTTCTTCCTACTGGGTGTGAAATGATTTCTTATCATGGTTTTTACTTGCATTGCCATGATGACAAGCATCTTTTCTTGAGTTTATTATTCATTTGCATATCTTCCTTGGAGAAATGTCCATTCAGATCGTTTGTCTATTTTTAAATTGGTCTATTTGTCTTTTTTGTTATTGAGTTTTAGGAGTTTTTGCATATTCTGGATATAAAGTACCTTACCAGATATATAATTTGCAAATATTTTCTCTCAATTTTCTTGTTGGCTTTGCACTCTTTTTTTAATATAAGTAATCTTTAAATTTATTTGTTTATTATTTGACTGCACTGGGTCTTAGTTGAGGTAACCATCTCTGAGTTGCAGCAAGCAAACCCTTAGTTGCAGCATGTGGGATTTAGTTCCCTGGCCAGAGACAGAACCTGGGCCCCTGCCTTGCGAGCATGGAGTCTTGGCCACTGGACCACCAGGGAAGTCCCATCTTTGCATTTCTTGATAGTGTTCTTTAAAGCACAAAAGATTTTAATTTTAATGAAATTCAAATTATCTTTTTTTCTTTTGTTGCTTTTGCATTTTGTGTCAAATCTAAGGATCCTTTGTCAAACTCAAGTTCATGATGATTTTCTCCTGTTTTCCTCTGAGAGTTGTGTTGTTTTAGCTTTTGAGTCTTTGATCCTTTTGAGTTAATTTTATAAGTATTAATAGTATGATGTAAGGATTCCATTTCATTCTTTTGCATATGGTTATCTAATTTTTGCACCATGACGTGTTGAAAAGATTATTCTTTCCCACATTAGTCTTGGTGTCCTTGTTGGAAACTAGCTGATTACAGTCCCATGAATTCATTTCAGTACTCTCGCCTAGAAAATCCCATGGACGGAGGAGCCTGGTAGGCTGCAGTCCATGGGATCACTAAGAGTCTGACACAACTGAGTGACTTCACTTTCACCTTTCACTTTCATGCATTGGAGAAGGAAATGGCAACCCACACCAGTGTTCTTGCCTGGAGAATCCCAGGGACAGGGAGCCTGGTGGGCTGCCGTCTATGGGGTCGCGCAGAGTCGGACACAACTGAAGTGACTTAGCAGAGTTCATTTCTGGACCTTAATTCTGTTTCACTAATTTACATGTACATTTCATTTCAGTACCACACTTTCTCGATTATTGTTGCTTTGTAGTAAGGTTTGAAGTCAACAAGTGGTGAGTTCTCCAACTTTGTTCTTCTTTCTCAAGAATGTTTTTGTTCTCTTGGATCCTTTGAACTTCCATATCAATTTTAGAATCAGCTTATAAATTTCTACAAAAAAGTCAGCTAGGATTCTGATAGTAATTGTGTTGAATCTGTAGATCAATTTGGAGAGTAGTGAAATCTTAAGAATGTTAAGCTTACCAATACACAAATAAGGATGCTTCTCCAATTATTTACACCTTCTTTAATTTCTTTTGAGAATGTTTTATAGTTTTCAGAGTATATGTTTTACACTTCTTTTTGTTAAATTTATTCTATGGATGCTATTGTAAATGGAATTGTTCTCTTAATTTCATTTTTGTTTTCAGTTGTACATGTATAAAAAATACAATTGATTTTTATGTATTGGTCTTGAATTCTTCAAACTTGCTGAACTTGTTTGTTGGTAGATTCCTGAGGATTTTCATATACTTCAAGATCATGTCATCTGCAAAGAAAGATAGTTTTATTCTTCCTTTCCAAACTGGATACCTTTTATTTTAATTAAGTACCTAATTGTACTTGCTAGAATCTACAAAGTTGAGTAGAAGTGGTGAGAATGGATATCCCTGTCTTGTTCGACCTATAGGGGAAAACATCAAGTCTATCACCATTAAGTCTGATGTTATCTAAGGGGTTTTTGTAGACACACTTTATCAAGTTGAGGATATTTTTATGATGAAAGGACATCAGATTTTGTCAAATGCTTTTTTCCTTGCATCTAGAGATGACAATGTGGTTTTGTCTTTTTATTCTATTGATATGGTATGTTACATTAATTGATTTGAGAATGTTAAGTCAACTTTGCATTCTGAAATGAATTTCATTTAGTCATAATGTACAATTCTTTCCTGCATGCTGCATTTGGTTTGCCAGCATTTTGTTTAGGACTTCTGCATCCATATTCTTAAAAGATACCAGTCTGTTGTTTTCTTCTGATGTCTTTGGTTTTGGTATCTAGATAATACTGCCCTCATAGAATGAGTTGGAAAGTGTTCCTCTCTTATTTTGGGGGAGAATTTATGTGAAATTAGTATCAGTTCTTTTTTAAATAATTGGTAGAATTCAGCAATGAACTCATCTGGGTCTGGGCTTTCCTCTGTGGGAAGTTTTTGATCACTAATAGAATCTCTCTACTTGTTATAGATCTATTTAGACTGACTCTTTCTGAGTTTGTTTTAGTAGTATGTCTTTCTAGAAATTTTTTTATTTCATGTGTATATTCTACTTTATTGACATACAACTATTCATTGTAATCCTTCCTTGGCATTATCTAATGGATTTTGGACTGAATTGTTTAGGAAAGAGAGGGGAAGAAGTAAGAGAAATGAGAAGGGAGAAAGGAGAAAAAGGAAGAGGATATTTGTTATAAAGATGCCCTGAGTAATGTCTCCCACTGTGTTCTGCACTCTGCTAGTGCCACTTGCCAATCCCCTGCCCCCAGATAATAATATAGTATATATTAAGTGCTTATTATATGCCAGAGTCCTAAAGACTTTCCACATATAATTCATTTAATTCTTATAACAACCTCATAAGGTTACTATTATTATTTTCTCCCCTTTACAGGGACTGAGCATAGAGAGGTTAAGTTACTTGCCCACAGCCTCATGGCTAGTTAGTAAAGTAAGGATAAAATCCCAGGCTGTTTGCCTCCAGGACCAATACTCTTAATCCCTACACTTCACTAAGACAAGCTTAGAATTCATTTGCTCAGCTCTTCTGACTCTGAAGGAAGCTCGAGAGAACTTGAAATACAGCGATTTTTTTGGCAAACACTGCCAACGCTAAATGCTTTTTGATAAGGAAACTGTCCTATTCATATGCTTTCAGTTCTTACCACATAGAGATTTAGTTCAATAAATGAACTAAAAGATCTCCACTGCCTGGCTAGTATTAATGCCACAGGGCTCTTAGGTAACAGGGTTACCACAGATGATTCCACTGGCCTAATAATAATCATTTTCTGAACAGTGAAAACAAGGACACAAATATCTATAGCTATATACATAGAAGAGCTGATCAAAGATATTTGAAACTCCCTAATCAGATTTATTAGATTTATTTTTAATTTATCCTGATTTTGGTATAGAAAGCCTATACCACCGGTTTAAGAATTGGCCTAGGGACTTCCCTGGTGGTCCAGAGGTTAAGAATCCTTGCAGTGCAGGAGACACCAGACCGATCCCTCATCTAGGAAGATCCCACATGCCTTGGAGCAATTAGGCCCATGCCCACAACTACTGAGCCCTCATGCCACCACAACTACTGAAGCCTGTGTGCCTACAGCCTGTGCTCTGCAACAAGAGCCATGGCAACAAGAAGCCCAAGCGTTGCAACTAGAGTAGCCCCTGCTCACTACCAGTAGAGAAAAGCCTGCACAGCAACAAAGACCCAGTACAGCCAAAAATAAAACTAACCAAATAAATAAATAAAAATGTTTAAAAATAAGAATTAGTCTATTGAAGGATGCACAGAATCTATGCAAAGACAATTACTGCACGTCACTATCAGAAATTAAAAACTGGAGTAAATGGATACGTATATCATGCTGCTGGTTAGGTAGACTTTATGTTAAAGCGAACATAATAATAAATAGGAATAAATGGGTAAGAAGATCAAGTACTATGTGCAGTGATTCTCAATCTTGCCTACATATTAGAACCACTTAATTTATAAATTAAAAAAAAAAAATCTAAGTTGGAGTCCCACTGCAGACCAATTAGATAAGAATCTCTGGAAAATAGTTGAAGTGATTCTAATGTTAGCTAGGGTTGAATACGTCTATGCTATAAAGGAAAAGAGAAAATAGTTTAACTGAAGTACCTGCCTTAACAGAATTGAAAATGGAAAGTGTGATCCAGGGAACTCCCTGGCAGTCCAGTGGTTAAGACTCTGTGCTTTCATTGCCAAGGACACAAGTTCCACTCCTGGTTGGGGAACTAAGATTCCACAAGTCTTGCGGTGTGGGGTGGGGCGGGGGGGAAGTGTGACCCAAATCTAAGCCAGGTAAAATTAAAATAGTATGAAGATAGTTTTTTATTCACAAAATGTTGAAAAATACATTTTGGGGAAAGCCAGGTGGGATGAATTTGGAAACTGGGATTCACATGTATACACTATTGATACTATGTATAAAATAGATAAGAGTTTATTCCCTTTTATTGGTGGATAGTCCAGGAGCAGGAGCCCCACAGGCAGGCTGCTTGGGCTTAGCCATACGTGAGCCGCTGCCTTGGGGACTGGCTGGGCTGCCCACGCTGAGGCAGTGAGCGGTTGTGTGCAGCCCATGGCCCAGCCCCCACCACTGTCACAACTGGCTGCTAGCTCCTGAGCCAAGGAAAGAGAGGTGGAGCCAGTGCAGCTGTAAGAATGTGTTTTTTAGTATAAGAGACTTTCCAAACTGCCCCAGGGTTATCTCTGACTCATGGAAACGTGGCCTGTTTATCTCTGATTACATTTCTCAGCCCCATACAACCTGCAGGTGGCAAAACGAGGGGGCAACCAAACTTACCCTCTCAGCTGTAACTGGGAAAGGACTATGCACAGGCACCCCATCCTGAGCTCACACACATCTCTGTAACCTATGAAACTTCCTCAGGACTTTTCCAGAAGAGCTGTTGTTCTGAGAAACTGCCCGCCACAGGGGCGCCACCTGGTCAACAGTTGTAACCTGTTATCAATGGACCAATCCTCGAAAAGGTCAACACCTGTAACCAATCAATCTGTTTCCCCTTGCTTGTGCTTAAAAGCTGCCATGTAACAACACTCAGGGTTCTCGCTCCTTGCTTAAGGAGATGGAACCCCGGCGCGCCGGTTCAATAAATCCTCTTGCTGTTTGCATCGAATTCAAGTCTTGGTGATCTGTGAAGCGACATCTCCCGTGGTTAGGCCTTTCTGGGCCTAACACAGCTACCTGCCCAGATTCTAGATTGCAGAGAGAAATATCAGCAACCTCTGATATGCAAATGACACCACCCTTATGGCAGAAAACAAAGAGGAAATAAAGAGCCTCTTGATGAAGGTGAAAGAGGAGAGCTAAAAAGCTGGCTTAAAACTGAACATTCAAAAAGCTAACAGCATCCAGTCACATCACTTCACAGCAAATAAATGGGGAAACAATGGAAACAGTGACAGACTATCTTCTTGGGCTCCAAAATCACTGTGGACAGTGACTGCAGCCATGAAATTGAAAGATGCTTGCTCCTTGGAAAAAAAGCTATGGCGAACCTAAACAGCATATTGAAAATCAGAGACATCACTTTGCAGACAAAGGTCCGTATAGTCAAAGCTATGGTTTTCCAGTAGTCACGTATAGATGTGAGAATTGGACCGTAAAGAAAGCTGAGCCTGGAAGAATTGATGCTTTTGAACTGTGGTGTTGGAGAAGACTCTTGAGAGTCCCTTGGACAGCAAGGAGATCAAACCAGTCAATCCTAAAGCAATCAGTACTGAATATTCATTGGAAGGACTGATGTTGAAGCTGAAGTTCCAATACTTTGGCTGCCTGATATGAAGAGCTGACTCATTAGATAAGAACCTGATGCTGGGAAAGACTGAGAGCAGGAGGAGAAGGGGACGACAGAGGATGAGATGTTGGAAGGCATCACCAACCCAATGGGCATGAGTTTGAGCAAACTCTGGGTGATAGTAAAGGACAGGAAAGCCTGGCATGCTGCAGTCCCTGGGGTCACAAAGAGTTGGACACGACTTAGCAACTGAACAACAACAAATACAATAGATAACTAATGAGAACATAGTATATAGCACCGGGAACTCTACTCAATGATCTGTGGTGACCTAAATTGGAAGGAAATCCCAAAAAGAGAGGATATGTGTATATCTATAGCTGATTCACTTTGCTGTACCCAGAAGCTAACACAACATTGTAAAACTCCACTGAAGATTAATATAAAAGAAAGGAAAATACATTTCTCCACATTTAAATGTATCATAATAATTTTCAAATTGGTTTAAAAGTATTCAGCTGGAATAGTTTAAAATCAGTTTTAACATAGATGATTTTGTGCAAAGGGAGTGGCTTATCTAAAGGCTAAGGAGGTGGTACTTGAGCAAGTAGATTTATTCCTCCAAATTGTTGCGATTCCCAGAGTAACAAAAAGGAAAATAGACCTAAAACTGGATAAACTGTTGATGGAAAGGGTGTTCAAAAGTTGGTTGGCCATTTAATTAAAGGCCTTATCCAAATAAAGGATCAGGTTTTTCCCCCAAAAGACTTGTCTTCTCTTAGCAATACCATGGCAAGCAAAGGAAAAAAATTACATTTCTAAAACATTTGCCCCACCAAAGTTTAAGTGCAATCTGGGAGAAATAATTTGTTCTTTGTGGTGAGAATTATTTTCCCTAACCCCAAAGAAAGAGATTGAGAGAATGCACTCTTGCCTTCAGAGGTGAGGGCCTCAACCCCAGCTATCTGTCAGGCACTTCCAGAATTCTCTGCCATAGACATGGTTGAATGATATATTGGGTCAACTGAAGATTCAGAGGACATGAGGCTACCCAAGGTTGTAGTCAATGCCTACTCTGTTCTTTCTTGGGAAACAGGATTGCTTTACTTACTTAAGGGAGTGAATTGATCAGTTTCTGGCATGTTTCTCATTTAAAAGCCAAAGCTCAACCTGGAAGCTAATCTGAGCCTTTCCTTGCTAGAACTGAAGTTCAGACACCATGGGGAGTTTCTCCCAAGAGGCTATCTAGCACATCCATACAACAACAATATGAGAAAGTATTGACTGGATGAAGAAAAAATATCCTAATGTCAATGGACTATTTAAACAAGAAGATACTGCTTGGCCACTGACTGACTGGAAATGTTCTTGATAGACTCCTTTGGCTCAAAAGAACTTTTTTATGTCATGTGGGGATTTATCATAAAGATGCATCTACCGAGAAATCTAGAAAATGCCAATCAACCAGGTCTCATGGAGAAGAGGGACCCGAATATAAATGGATCTCATAGCCAGAACCGGGATCCAAGGAAGCTCTAAGGAACTGAGAACCTGTAATGGTGGGTTTTTACTCTAGGGGCTGACCATTCATGGGTCTCAGCTATTCCCCAAGCTCTCTGCTTCTCCGTTTCTGTCCACTTTTCTGCCAGCTCCAACTGACATTCTGCCTTCTATTTTGTTTACTTTTCTCTGCTTCATGGCGTGCATCCTCATATGCATGCGTGCTCAGTCATATTCGACTCTTTGCAACCCTTGGACTGTAGCCCACCAGACTCCTCTGTCCATAGGAATCGCCAGGCAAGAATACTGGAGTGGGTTGCCATTTCCTCCTCCAGGGGATCTTCCTGACCCAGGAATCAAACCTGTGTCTCCTGAATTGGCAGGCGGGTTCTTTTCCACTGAGCCATGTGGGGCCCCTTTTTCAGAACAATGGGCTTTCCTGGCCCATTGTACCTCATCACCACTCTGCTTCAAGCTTTACCTCCCACTGCTAAGTACATCATTTTCTCAGTATTTCTCAGTTCAGAGCCTTGAAGAATTTGTCCTGATCAACTTTTTGTTCTAGGAGTTGTCACAGGACACTGGCTAGCTTAAGGTTTGCCAGTTCTTGGGTCAGTCACTCAGCCCTGGTCCAATCACCATGGTATAAAGTGGGCTACCAAGGAGTGCTCTGTAAGTGGGAGCTATGGGCCAGAGTCCTCCCTGGAAAGGGCTCTGGTATGGTATCTGATCCACATGACAAGTATATGGATGAGGAGATAGATGGATGGATATGCAGACAGGAACATTTTGTCCTCAGAAAGGTAAAGAACAATTGATTTGGGAAAGAGAGAGAAACTTAATGTGGGTTGAACAACTGAGCAAAGAGAGAACTGTATTTGCATGGTGGAATATTTCAGTGAGGTCTGACTTCAATCCAGGATTGCCCTCAACTGGTCACTGCACTCAGAAGCTGGGAGCTAGCTGAGTTCAAACCTCTTATTAACATTTTGACTTTCCTCCCCAACAATGCTGTGGGCAAACTAGGCTTTTTCTGGAAATGCTGTCGCTATTAGGAGAGATCACTTTATACCTTTTTGGTTTGTTTTACTCTTCAGTGTTTATACTCTACTAAATAAGTTTTGTGTTTTTTTTTTTTTTTAAAGAAACAATCAAGGCTTATCTAGAAGGCTAAGTGCACACAGAAATCATGAGTAACCTAAATGATCTCTAATGTATTTGATTAGATCATCCATCTCTAGGCAGAATATTCATTTTTAACTTGAAATGAGACCACATCTTTGACTCATCTCCCAGTTTACAAGGTATTCCTGGATGGTCTTCCATGGGTAGTGTGGCACGGAAGCAGAGTCACTGCAGTAGCACTAGGTGTATTATCGCTCTTGTTTCCCAAACTAGTGTCTTTGGAGCATAACTTGAAAGATATAGACTTATTAGAAAACCTTTTGTTTTTAACCATGCTGTACCACCACATGTGGGATTCACTTCCCTGCCCAGGTATGAAACCTGCATCCCTGTGGTGGAAGCTCAGTCTTAACCACTAGAACGCCAAGGAATTCCCTAAAACTTCCTTTTTATTACTATACTTATTTGATACATTTCATCCTTTAATCCAATTGACTTTTCAAAGATCAACAGCATTATAATATTCTCTTAGCTAAACAGTCATTTGCAACCTCCGTTTCTGATTTCTTGCTTTTCGGTGGGGAGGGAGTGGAACTTTATCACCTCTTAGCATACTATATAATTGTTTTCTATTGTTTGTCTCCCCTTACTACATGTAAGCTCTTTGTTGCTGTTGCTTAGTCACTCAGTTGTGTCTGACTCTGTGACCCCATGAATTGCAGGCTTCCCTGTCCTTCACAATCTCCTGGAGCTTGCTCAAACTCATGTCCATTGTCTTGGTGATGCCATCCAAACATCTTGTCCTCTGTCATCCCCTTCTCCTCCTGCCTTCAGTCTTTCCCAGCATCAGGATCTTTTCCGAGTCAGCTCTTCACATCAGGCAGCCAAAGTATTGGGGGTTCAGCTTCATCATCAGTCCTTTCAATGAATATTTAGGACTGATTTCCTTTAGGATTGACTGGTTTGATCTCCTTGCTGTCCAAGGGACTCTCAAGTCTTCTCCATCACCACAGTTGTAAATCATCAGTTCTTTGGTACCCAGCTGTTATGGGTTTGTGGTCCAACTCTCACATCTGTACATGAGTACTGGAAAACCCATAGCTTTGACTAGACAAACCTTTGTCAGCAAAGTAATGTCTCTGCTTTTTAATATACTGTCTAGGCTTTTCTTCCAAGGAGAAAGAGTTTTTTAATTTCATGGCTGCAGTCACCATCTGCAGTGATTTTGGAGCCCAAGAAAATAGTCTGTCACTGTTTCTTTGAGAAAGCTCTTTGAGAGGAAAACATTTTTTAATGTTTTGTTCATTGATTAGCAGTGAAACTGATTAGCACTATTAGTAGTAGCTAATAGTGCCTAGAATTTGGATGTGGAAGGCACTCAAATACTTGTTAAAAAAGAATTTGCATATGGATTATCATCGGTATTTCCTCCATGGTTATCTTCCATTTTGCAGTGAAAGGGCCAAACTCTTCTCTGAACTTTGGTACCTTCTGTTTTTTCTCTCTTTCTGGCTAAATCTGACCTATCCTTCAGGGTCTTCCTTGGTGGCTCAGATAGTAAAGAATCTGCCTGAAGTGCAGGAGACCCAGGTTTGATCCCTGGGTCAGGCAGATCCCCTGGAGAAGGGAATGGCTGCCCACTCCAGTATTCTGGCCTGGAGAATTCCATGCAGAGAGGATCCTGGAGGGCTGTAGTACATGGAATCACAAAGAGTAAAACACAACTGAGTGACTAATACTTACCTATCCTTTAAGCAGCAAAATCAACATTACAACATAGTTGTAAGGCAGCAATTACATGCAAGACACTGTTTCAGCACACAAATCAACTTTCAAAAGCAATGTACCACCCATTTCTTAAAAATTGAGGCTTTAAATGCCATTTATCACGAACTAAATACACCAATATTCATTTACACTAAAAGTCATCATACCATAATTACATTTTCATAATATTGGAATGATTCAAGCATCCTGCTAAAATTGGATTAGCTAGACAGTACTTTAGAGCAGACGTGAAATGCTGGAAAGGCTGTTATGAATCTTTTCCAAGGATTCCGGTTCTGAATTCCGTTGGACATCTTTGTTGCGTCTTATTTTTATTCTTTCATGAATCCATTCAATTCACTCATATACCTAATAATTATTAAACATCAGCTGTCATGTGGGTTCTTCAGTAGCTCAAACAGTAAGGAATCTATGCAGAAGACCCACGTTCAATCTCTAGGTCAGGAAGATCCCCTGGAGAAGGGAATGGCAACCCACTCCAGTATTCTTGCCTGGAGAATTCCAAGGACAGAGTCTGGAGTGTTCCAGTCCATGGGGTCGCAAAGAGTCAGACACAACTGAGTGACTTTCACTTTTTTCACTTTTTCTGTCATGTACCATTCAAAAACAGGCAAGTCCTATAGAAAATTCTTTTCATTGCTGGCACTAGAAAATTTTTTTCTTGTTGAAAGACTATAATCTTCACAAAAGTAGGTCTTATAATATCCTCAACAACTACAACAGTATCTGATCCATGGTAAATGTTCAAAATGCTGTAGTGCACAACCGGACAGTCAACACACTGCACACACAAGCCTATCCACAACCCTGCTGGGTGGGTTTATCTAACTGTGCTAGAGCCAGGAGGCTTGCGTTTAAACTGTGGTAGGCAGACTCCTAGAATGGCTCTCCAAGATGCCCCACGCTAATTCCTCAGACTGTGAATATGAGACACTACATCTGTGATGTTACATTACCCAGAAAAAGGGATTTGCAGATATAATTAAAGTTGTAATCAGTTGACTTTAAGTTAAAAGAAAGGAAAATTATGGTAAAACTAATATACACCCTTTAAAAGCAGTTTGTTTGGCTTATAGCAGAAAAGGAAGTCAGATTCCAAGAATGAGGGGTCAAATGCACCATTGCTAGCTTGAAAAGGGAGGCCATAGCATCAAGAAATGTGGACAGCCTTTAGAAGCTCAGAATGGCTGATGAGAACCAACAAGGTATCAGGAACTTCAGTCTTAGGACTGAAGGATCTGAATTCTACCACCTGAATGAGCCTGGATGCAGGTTCTTCCCCCAGCGACTCCAGGCAAGAGCCAGTCACAAATTGACTGCAGCCTGTGAGACCCCAGGCAGGGAACTCAGTCAAGCTTTCCTAGTCTTCTGACCTACAGAACTGTAAGATAACAAACAGGAGTGATTTTAAGCTGTTAAATTTGTTAAACAACAGAAAATGGATACAATCACCCTGTACTAGAAGTCCACCATGCAAGCCGTCTTCTACTTTTCCATTTTCTGAACTTGTTTTACTTTGCTTTCCTTTTCACTGTCCACAGAAACTTTATCCAGGAAAATGTTTCCACCCAACAATAGTTTTTGCATATAAAAATAAGGTACTAAGAGAGTTTCCTTGAACGGTATCCAGGCCATATTACTTCCCTTTAACTTACGAGCAATAAACCTAAAGAGATAAATAAGAAATAAAACCATCAATGACCAAAAAGGTCTATGCTGATGTCAATAAATTTGTAAAATTCAAAAAGATACAATATAAATCAAATTACATACTGAAATTGTATTCAAATACTCTTACAAGAACTTATTATCTCAACTGGGAAAACAATCAAATAATTATGTACATTGAGTCAGAAAATTATTTTAATAGTTACAAAACTTTTTTTTTTTTTACAGAATCAGTATAAAATAGCAGTTGATTTCTCCATAATTATCAGAATTATTTATATGTGAGGTCTTGGCTAAGTGGGGCTGAAATCAACAAAAGGTCTTGGACTGTTGGCTCAGAAATCTTCCTGGGAAGCCCACCATGTTGACGTCTGTCATGCTTGACTTTTTATGAGATGACCCGGTCCATCTTAAAAAAAAAAGTATCTTTTTATTCATTCTTTGGAGGTTTGAAGTGAATTCGGCAGCGTTCATTAAACACCTAAGACGTGAACAAAAACAAAGGTCATCGAGTCATCCTGTATAAATTAGACCTGAAATTTCGGGTGACTATAACCTTCTTTGGGGCTTCCCTAATAGTTCAGTTGGTAAAGAATCTGCTTGCAATGCAGCAGACCCTGGTTCAATTCCTGGGTGGGGAAGATCTGCTGAAGAAGCGATAGGCTACCCACTCCAATATTCTTGGGCTTCCCTTGTAGCTCAGCTGATAAAGAATCTGCCTGTAATTCGGGAGACCTGGGTTCGATCCCTGGATTGGGAAGATCCCCTGGAGAAGGGAAAGGCTACCCATTCCAGTATTCAGGCCTAGAGAAGTCCATGGACTGTATAGTTCATGGGGTCGCAAAGAGCCAGATATGACTGAGTGACTTTCGCTTCACTTCATAACCTTCTTTGCCCCAAGTCAACAGGTTTAGGAAACAGAGGTGTTTCCTCACCAATTCAAAATGACTCACTAGGTACTAAGAGCACAATGCCTAGTCTAGAAAAGACCTCGATGCTGGGAAAGACTGAAGGTGGGAAGAGAAGGGAATGACAGGATGAGATGGATGGATGGCATCACCGACTCGATAGACATGAGTTTGAGTAGGCTCTGGGAGTTGGTGATGGACAGGGAAGCTTGGCGTGCTGCAGTCCATGGGGTTGCAAAGAGTCAGATATGACTGAGCAACTGAACTGAACTGAACAGCAGAGACTGCCTTGATATTCACTTATAAAATAATTTTCAAAAAAATAATTATTTTAATAAAATTTAAATTATTCAAGGACAAAAATCATCACAAGTTAGCTTATTTAGTAACTCACAAATATTTTAATTCCATATAACAATTTTGGGCAGTTTGACAAAATATCTAAATTAACTTTAAGATAAAACTGTTTAAAAATTCTTTTATAATGTAGATTTTATTTAGATATCTGTCATGCTTTTCTTTTTTTTATCATGCTTTTCTAAATGAGTGCCAGATGCTCTACCATGTAGGCAGGGAAGTCCAGTCTATAAAGGGAGCCCAGTTTTTTGCTACATTGTATAAATTTAGGTAATGTTTTGTTCTATTTACCTTGCTTTCTAAAAACTAAACAAATATAAATGCTAAAAACATTCTAAGATTACTTGTTATAAGGACTGTGTTAAATAAAAATTTTGGTATAGCCATTTGATGGAATATAAAGCAAACATAAAAAAAAAATAAGAAATCTCTTTACATCCTAATTTGGAAAGATCTCCAAGATATATTAAGAAAAACACACTTCCATTTGTCTGATAAAGGAGAAAATATATGTCTATGTGTGTACACATACAAACAAAATTTTAAAGTTACAAATATCTGAAAGCATGTACATCCTTTCGGAGGAAAGGGAAAGGAGGTGGTTAAAATTAGAGAGGCATGAGAGCAGAATTTTTATTGTATATCTTTTAATATTTTTTAAAAATTAATCATGTGTCTAAAGAACTTTGTATTCCAATTTAAAAAATTATAAAGATCTAAAACAATTTTTTCTCAGAATTTACCCTCATACTTTACTGATGTAAGGAACTAACCATTTTTAGGTAAAGAAAACAAACCAAGAATCCCCCAAAGAAACCAACCCATGTTGGCTAAAATGGACTAACATAAAAATAAAAGAAAAATCTACATAGGGTACTGGTATTCAATTTCTTAAACTGGGTAGTAAATACATGTTCATTTTACTAATATTCTTTACATGTTACATGCTCTTTGGCATATTTATCTCACAATTACAACATGAAGAAGTTATATAGACTCTTTCTGGCCTTTTTGTCTTACAGCTCCTAGCTCTGACATGTCCCTGGAGTTTCCAATGCTCAGATCAGAGGTTTCAGATTAGTGGTTTGACACACTGGTTGGGATGTTATATACAATCTGGTTGAGCCTCTCCAAATCCTTTTCCTAAATAACTTCTTAACCATTTTTGCTGGCCTATTGCACCATGGCTACAATTTCTTCCCTTGAAAACAAATAGCCTCATTATATGTGGAGTGAATGGAGCATATTTTCTTTTAAAGTAATACCAAATCCAAAAATGCTTCACTATTCCTACTACATTTTACATACATCAATCCCTGCACTGGGTTTTCCAAACCAGATGTTCATTGTACCCACCCCTATCCCATCCCAAGAGTAAATATTATCTCTCTAGGGAATAAAAATGGACAAATTTTGCCAAAATCTTTCAAGGAGCAAACATCTTATCACATAGGTGGAAAGGGCAGAAATACAAAATTTTAGCAAAAAGGATAGGATAAATGAATGTGATAAAGCAAAGAAAGTCAATCTGTATTCTGCAGTTTATTTAGGGCTCTGCAAGTTGGTACAATCTAGTTTTTGTTCTGTTGACCTCCGTCTGGATTCAGCCCAATTCCATCAGTTAATTTCAAAGGATAAAACAATTTTCAGTTCATTCTTTCAGATTCAACAGATTTTGCCCTTTGGAAATCTTTGAAGTTTTAGAGAGGACATGTAAACATACTTTTCCAGAAAACTAAAAAGTCAGAATTTTGTGGTTTTTAACCATATGTAAAGTCCTAGGATCCTGGTCCCCCAATCTAATTCCTAATTAGAATCATGTAGGTGGTAATAGGGCTTCCTTGGCAGATCAGTGGTAAAGAATCTGCCTGCAATGCAGGTGGCCTGGGATCGATCCCTGGGTTGGGAAGATCCCCTGGAGGAGGGCATGGCACCCCACTCCAGTATTCTTGCCTGGAGAATCCCACGGACACAAGAGCCTGGTGGGTCACACACATAGGGTCACACAGAGTTGGACATGACTGAAGCAACTAAGCAGCAGCAGCAGGTGGTAATAAGGAGCATGTGAATCTAGGAGCCATAAAAAGCCCTATTAACAGATACCAGTGAAACCGTACGAAACTACATACAAAAAAAGTTTCATGATCAGATATGTTAGAAAATGAGCAATTGTGAAGGGTAGTCAATGATATGAAAATTTATGGAAATAACTAATCACAGAAAGGCTACCTTAAATAAACTGACTGAAGGTTCTAAGTTAACAACTAATAACTCTAAATATCAAATAGCCCACAATTAATATTAGGAATCATATAGAATGTCTCCAATTCTGTTACCATGACAACCATGCAATTCTACCATGAGACTGTAAGGCGATTTTTTTAATAAGATGGCTCTATTTGGATTCCCCCTAAAAATTTAAAACCTTCAACTGCTTGTAAATGAAGGACCTTTATTCTTAAGTGCCCAAGGCACTCTTTACTCCCTCCTCCCTTGGTTTGTTTCCTTTTGCTAGTTCTGTTTCCCCTCCTAGTTCCCTCCAAGAATCAACATTATTTTATACCTTCCAGCTCCTGTCATTTACCACTTCTTCAACATTCAGTTCTGATTGCATCCATTTCAACTGCAAGAAAAGGAAAACAAAAATGAAGTTATGAAAATTTAAAGAACTAAAACCAAACTCTATAATGTTTTCCTAACAAAACCAGCTGCTGCTCCTGTATGTTTTGTCAATACTTAGGATAGATTTCAAAACCTTCTGTGATATTCTTATATTTAATCAACTGTTAAATCTTATAAAGCCATAGTTCTCAAGCATTGCTGCATATTGTTGACAGCTTTAAAAAAAACTCAAAAGCTCAGGTAGTTCACAGAAGAAAAACAAATGGCCAATAAACCTATTTTTAAATGTACACTCTTATTTATGCAAAAAGAAATGCAAATTAAGTCATAACATGACCAAAATATTTTTTTAAAGAAGAAACCTGATAATTCCGATAAAACTTACTATTAGTGAAGGTATGGGGAAAGATACACTCACATATATTTTTTTGTAGGAGTACAAATTGTTGTAACTTCTATAGAGAGCAATTTGGTAAGACTTAGCAAAAATGTTAATTCCCATGTCCTTTAACTCAGTAATTCCAGTTTGACTTATTGATCCTACAGTGCAGATTTGCAAAGATAGCACAGAGAAACAAAACCAAAAAAGGACAAGGAGGTGGCAACCTGATTTGAATAAAAAAGAAAAGAAATAGGAAGAAAACCAGAGAAGGGGGATATAAAAGGCTCAAGTAATTAAGAAGGGGTGAATGTTCCATACCTTAATCATGCAGCCAGAGGCCTGAGGTCTAAAATGCTAAAAAGTCTGTCTTTCTTTTAACTGCCAACCTAATAACTCCATCAAAAAAGTAGCTAATCCCACTGCCAAGTCCAGATGGCAGGACCCATCACATTCCTAGTCGCCTCTGCTCAGAGAGACTTGACGGGAAAGGAAGCTAACTAGTTCCAGGAGGAGAACCTCGAAGTATGCAGGAAAATTAACAGAAAAAAGTATGAACTACAGGTTGAGGCAGCCAAGAAGTTAACAGCAGGATGATATCCTCAAGCCAGGAGACTTAGGGGAAAAAATGCCAGAGAGTTAGACAAGATTTGGGCAACAAAGAGGTGGGGACCCAGACCAAAGCACCTAAGCATAAATTAGGAGTACAGCTCAGACAGGTTTGAGAAATGTGCATCTAACACTAATAAGACTGGATGTGGTACTGATTCAATGCTCCTTGTAAACTCCCTTCTTAGATTTAAAACTTGGTGTGAAGAGTATGCACCAGAATATAGGATTGAAACCACGAACAAGGAAGGACAGCATGTCTGCTGTGCTGCGGAGTAGTAGCAAGCCTGAGGAAGCACACCTGCTTAAACGAGAACAACCTCAGTTTCAGATTTTAATCAGCTATATAGACACAGAAATCATTAAAGCTTCACAGCTCTGTCAAAGCCTGGATTTTCTGCTAAAGAAGTAACAACTTCAAAGAATAGTGTTTCAACAGGCCACTAAGACAGTGTTTTGCTGCTATTGCTAAGTCACTTCAATCGTGTCCAACTCTGTGTGACCCCATAGACGGCAGCCCACCAGGCTCCCCTGTCCCCGGGATTCTCCAGGCAAGAACACTGGAGTGGGTTGCCATTTCCTTCTCCAAAGACAGTGTTTATAATTGCTCTCAAATATTTAAACGAGTGTCCTGTAGAAATGGGTTTAGACTTACCCAGAGGGATGATTAAGGATCAGTTATTACATATTACAAGGAAACAGATTTTCACAATAAGGAAATATCTGAACAATTACAGCTATCCAAAAAGAGAATGCACTGCCACATAAGACTGTACATCCCTCAACTCTCTTAGTACTGGTTAAACAAAAGGTGGAAACCACTGGTTGGGTGGATACTGTAGAGAGAATTAATGAAACAAATATGGAGTCCCAGAGATTCAAAGAGGAAAGAATCTGCTACTTCATATCAGTCAATGTTACTTCTTACATATACTATACAATTTAATCATTACCCTTCAAAATAAAAGATATTAAGTATCAACTGCATTTTACAAACTAAAACTCAGAAGTTTCATATTAATTTACAAGATTACAAAACCTCCAAGTGGTAGACGGATTTCCTCAGAGCAATCTGCCTTTCTAATCAATATTTCTTCTACTCTTGAACGTGGCAGACATTACAGCCAGCTTTTAATACAATTTCAGTGGCACCAACAAAATGCTACCTTTGAGATAGTTGTTTTTGAGTCTCGGGGACTTACACAGGTAAAATTCCTCTCAAAGGCTATGAACAGGTGACAGCAGATATATAGTTCCAGCAAGGCTTTTCTGAAGTAAGGGTTAGGGTAAAGAACTGGAAACTTTCAGATTGGCATCGTATGCAAATAAACCATTCACTGAAGTAATCAGAATTTGACTATTAGTCACAACTTAATGTAAAAACACTGACCGAATTCTGAGTCAGAAGAGATGGATTCAAGTCTAGTCCCACTACTTACTAGTTTGTGACTTTGGGGAGGTCAGTATCTCTGAGTCTGTTTCCACATATAGAAAATGATGAGGTAGAGCTGGAACATCTTTAAGAGCTGCCTCTTTCTGATTCCAGAACCTTCACAGCAAACTTGAAGAAAAACTTCACGCTTCCTTATTTGCTTAAGCACTACCCATGGTTACCTTCTACTCTAGTCCCATGCCATGTCACAGGCTAGGAAACTACCTTTCATAACTCACTGGCTGGTTTCCAAAACGCCTCCTAAGATGACCTTTACAGCCCAAGTTCACTAGAGAACCCACTAGTGACTAATGAATGAGCAGATTTGAAACACAGGGCTGAAGCAGTCATCATGAACATAGGGAACAATAAAGATAGTGGATGAATCCTGTATCCAGTGAGACATACTGCATCATGGGATGACTAAGAAAGTGCACACACTCTCCTGTGTGCAGCAAAAGACAAGACCTGAGAGAGACAGCAAGGTCCCCTTCGCAAAATTTGGCTACATCCACTACACAGAGAGCAAACTTCACAACTTGTTCAGTATGAAAACATGATTCTATCTCATACTGGATTTTCAGTTACCCAACATGCAAGGACCAGTAAGTCACCTATTATGCCATCTTAAAATGCAGACAGGATTTTGGTAATTATACAGCAGTCATGTTAAGAGAAGGGCTTCTCCGGTGGCTCAGTGGTAAAGCATCTGCCTACAATGCAGGAGACCCAGGTTTGATCTATAGATTGGGAAGACCCTCTGGAGGAGGGCATGGCAACCCACTCTAGTACTCTTGCCTAGAGAATTCCATGGACAGAGGAGCCTGGCAGGCTACAGTCCATATGGTCACAGAGTTGGAACATGACTGACGTAGCATATATGAGAAAGCCCGAACAATTAGGGAATAACCAACATATGTAGGGGTAAAAGAATATAATGTACCCAGTATATTCTCAAAATGGTAAGAAAAAAAATGTGTATGGAGGGAGGGGGAGGAAGACAGGGGAAAAGGGAGGCAAGGAGGAAAGGGTAGGAAGGGTGGAGAGAATGAACTGTAAAGCAGGTGGAGCAAAATGTAAACAAAAGGTGAATATAGGTAAAGGGTACATGGGAGTTCCTTGTACTATTTGTGCAACTTTTCTGAGAGTTTGAAATTGTACCAGAATAAAAAGTTACCCCTTGAGCTATTTCCTCACCAAAAGACAGTAATGCAGTCCAGAAAATAAAATATGGTATACATTTCCACTGTTTTCTTGACCTGCCACATTTAAGGGCTGTAAAGAAATAGCTATGCCTCATTAACTCTACTCTGAAGTCCACACCCATCTACATTACAGCTGACTTTAGGAAAATAAGGCTTCCTCTGACATATCACTCAGTGGACGCTTGGTGCTTTCCTAAAAGGGAAAATGGCAGGGATGAGAAATGAAATAGAAACAAAGGAGAGTCTGAAAAGAGTCAAAGACCCATACCATCTTTTCCATAGCAAAGAAATAAACATAAGGAGGTTCTAGTGTACCTGGTTATATTTAAACAGTACTGTACTACATTTTTACGGCTGAAGAGGGTAAAATCCTGAGGCTAAACATCTGTATTACATTTAGCAGGTTTCTACAGATGAAACCAGAGGTAAATATTTTTAAACTGTAAATATATTTTTAAAATGTTTCCTCTCAATTCAAGACTCAAAATATAGATACAGATGTGATTTCCACAGATATTTTAACATGGTGTTGATCTATATTAATCCTTATATCTTTATCTGTAGAATATATAAAGGAATGGAAATAACATGATTACATGCTTTTTTTTAGCTAAGGCTGCTACATTACAGACAATCATAAAATGCACATTAATTTACTAATCAACACTGAAGCACAATAAAATAAAGCCCATTAAGAATGAAGTACTAACCTCCTGGTCGTTTTAAGTAATAGCATATCTTACTCTGGATTCTTCATGTTAAAAACTGCTTTTATTTTGAAGGCTAAGCTTGGAAACCTTGCCTTAGAAATGTAAACTGTATTCAACTTACCTTTGTCTGTTCTTTTCTAAGTTGCTTTAATAACGTTAAATCATCCAAATTCTTCTCTCTCTCTTCTCGGAGCTGTTTTACTACTGATGAGGTCTGAGCTATACAGTTTTTTATGACTCTGTCCCTACTAGCGTGGGCCTCCATCAACTAAAAGAACAAAGAAAGAAAAAGGAAAAAAAAAAAAAAATCACACCAATTTGTCATATTTCAGTATTTTTTTAGACTACAGAAATGTAAGACTTCCTAAAATAATTTTTAAAAGTTGAGTCTATGGAAGAGAAGTTTGTGCTGAATGAGCTAGATCAAAGGCAGGGGCTGTGAGGATGGAAGTGAGAGGCTGGGTTGTCTCTTCCTCACTGCGCTCCCAGGCCTCCCTTCTCTCCCCACACTCCTCCTGCTGGGCTCCTCATCTCAGTCTCCTCTCTGAACCCCTTTCTCTCCCATGATTGCATCTGTGTGTTCATCTACCCTGTACCTACTCACACACACTTTCTGAGCCACTTACTATTGCTGCTCTTTCTCTTTTTTGTCCTTTCATTTTTTTTCCAGCCTCACATTGTCAACAAGTGAAAAAAGTTATGACGTAAATGTAGAAAAGTCTTTAGTTACAATAAAGAAAAATAAAAGTGTTACATTTACCTATGTCAGACAGAACTCTTTTCAGGATTTAAAGTATCAACCAGGAAAAACTGTAAATGAAGTACAGATTGTTGATTCCATCAATTGTGCTAACAGTGGTTCACCTCCAACTAAAATTTAAATGCTGGCTTGCTCCATGTAATCACGTTATATCATTCCTTTTTCAGCCCAAAGGGAGAATACCCTAATGCTATGCTAGTGACAGCTGTAAAAGAAATAACCTAACCATTATATATACCTTAAATACATAAAATACAGGGCTGACAACCATTCTATAAGCATTCTTCATAAGTTATTTTAAATAGATCTCTTAAATGATTATATTGTAATCCTGTGATTAAGAACTACTAGTCTAACAGATACCAAGAAAGAATAAATCTTTATATTTCTAGAGAGTAATACTAAAAGTACATTACTTATAAGTTGTACTTATGTAAAAGGAATTGCCTAGTAGACATTAATCCCACCTATAGTAAATTCCTCTAATATGCTAATTCTTTTCATTGTAACATTTAGAATTCACAAGGACAGCCTCAAGACCATATTTACTAGCTAGTATGCTACATCTGTTACTTATTCACTCCTTCAGGTATAATTACAGAAAATTAAAGGAGGCATTGAGGGTACATAACTATTCTCCCCCAAACAGAATAACCATCAGAGTTAAGAAACTCTCCCTGAGGTTGTGTGAGACTGGCTAAATAATTAGCTTTACAGGCTTCAGTTCCCTCTTTTGTAAAATTATGAATTATGAGTAAATAATTGCTAATACCCCTTTCCACCTCTAAAATTTAGAGGCAACATGACTCAATACATTACTCAGATGCTAAATGCTATTTAATTACTTTGATATTTTGTCGAACTCTGCCAGCAATTGCTCAAACAGCATTAGCATCAACTAGAAGTCTAACACAATATTCTCATTTTTCTATCTACATCTTAAAATCAAATTCAAATTGTATACATTTTACTAAATATTCAATAATTCTCTTTTGGTCTCTCACCAGTTTCCTTCTGCAGTTGGGCTTTCCTCCACTGTTCCCCTCCTGAACTTGGCATTTTCCCTGTGGATACATTTCTGGATACTGACTATGCTCCTACCCTCACCTGCATACTTTTCCTTCACATTAAACCCTCTGTGAACTCACAGCCATGTAAACAGGAAGGACTGGGTAAATCATCTTTTACTCAGTATTGTCAACTATTTTCAAGATCATCTTTCAATAAGATTCAAACTTAAGTGTATGCAAGAGGAACATGCATGGACTTCTGTACATGTATGTCAAAGAAATGAGGACAACTAAGAGTAATAGTTGGTGTGACATAAACCTACCAGAGGAAAAAATAACACAAAACCAGGCTTATTGGCTCATCAGTATCATACGCTTGAGGATTTGGTCACGTGAGAATTATTTCTGATATATAAAGTGCTTATCAAAGGAATTGAGATAATATTTATTAAGAAACTCAGTATGGCAAAACTGTGGTTAGAGGAGAAAAATCCTGAAGGATAATCATATCATAACCATATTTCCTTTGATTTGGGGAAAGCAACTTTGAAATGAAGACATTTGGGGTGGGGCAGGAGAATGATTCAAAACAAGTCTGAAGTGGGTATACCTAGAACTTTCCAGTTTTATTTTACCACAGCTTTGAGAACTTCTTTTGGTCTAACATTTTCATCTTTTCATGTTTTTTTTTTTTGGCTGCACAGCTTGTCAGATCTTTGTTCCCTGACCAGGGACTGAACCTGTACCCTTGGTAGGACAATTTATCTATGGCTTTTCCTTCTCTCCTGCCAAANAAAAAAAAAAAAAAATCACACCAATTTGTCATATTTCAGTATTTTTTTAGACTACAGAAATGTAAGACTTCCTAAAATAATTTTTAAAAGTTGAGTCTATGGAAGAGAAGTTTGTGCTGAATGAGCTAGATCAAAGGCAGGGGCTGTGAGGATGGAAGTGAGAGGCTGGGTTGTCTCTTCCTCACTGCGCTCCCAGGCCTCCCTTCTCTCCCCACACTCCTCCTGCTGGGCTCCTCATCTCAGTCTCCTCTCTGAACCCCTTTCTCTCCCATGATTGCATCTGTGTGTTCATCTACCCTGTACCTACTCACACACACTTTCTGAGCCACTTACTATTGCTGCTCTTTCTCTTTTTTGTCCTTTCATTTTTTTTCCAGCCTCACATTGTCAACAAGTGAAAAAAGTTATGACGTAAATGTAGAAAAGTCTTTAGTTACAATAAAGAAAAATAAAAGTGTTACATTTACCTATGTCAGACAGAACTCTTTTCAGGATTTAAAGTATCAACCAGGAAAAACTGTAAATGAAGTACAGATTGTTGATTCCATCAATTGTGCTAACAGTGGTTCACCTCCAACTAAAATTTAAATGCTGGCTTGCTCCATGTAATCACGTTATATCATTCCTTTTTCAGCCCAAAGGGAGAATACCCTAATGCTATGCTAGTGACAGCTGTAAAAGAAATAACCTAACCATTATATATACCTTAAATACATAAAATACAGGGCTGACAACCATTCTATAAGCATTCTTCATAAGTTATTTTAAATAGATCTCTTAAATGATTATATTGTAATCCTGTGATTAAGAACTACTAGTCTAACAGATACCAAGAAAGAATAAATCTTTATATTTCTAGAGAGTAATACTAAAAGTACATTACTTATAAGTTGTACTTATGTAAAAGGAATTGCCTAGTAGACATTAATCCCACCTATAGTAAATTCCTCTAATATGCTAATTCTTTTCATTGTAACATTTAGAATTCACAAGGACAGCCTCAAGACCATATTTACTAGCTAGTATGCTACATCTGTTACTTATTCACTCCTTCAGGTATAATTACAGAAAATTAAAGGAGGCATTGAGGGTACATAACTATTCTCCCCCAAACAGAATAACCATCAGAGTTAAGAAACTCTCCCTGAGGTTGTGTGAGACTGGCTAAATAATTAGCTTTACAGGCTTCAGTTCCCTCTTTTGTAAAATTATGAATTATGAGTAAATAATTGCTAATACCCCTTTCCACCTCTAAAATTTAGAGGCAACATGACTCAATACATTACTCAGATGCTAAATGCTATTTAATTACTTTGATATTTTGTCGAACTCTGCCAGCAATTGCTCAAACAGCATTAGCATCAACTAGAAGTCTAACACAATATTCTCATTTTTCTATCTACATCTTAAAATCAAATTCAAATTGTATACATTTTACTAAATATTCAATAATTCTCTTTTGGTCTCTCACCAGTTTCCTTCTGCAGTTGGGCTTTCCTCCACTGTTCCCCTCCTGAACTTGGCATTTTCCCTGTGGATACATTTCTGGATACTGACTATGCTCCTACCCTCACCTGCATACTTTTCCTTCACATTAAACCCTCTGTGAACTCACAGCCATGTAAACAGGAAGGACTGGGTAAATCATCTTTTACTCAGTATTGTCAACTATTTTCAAGATCATCTTTCAATAAGATTCAAACTTAAGTGTATGCAAGAGGAACATGCATGGACTTCTGTACATGTATGTCAAAGAAATGAGGACAACTAAGAGTAATAGTTGGTGTGACATAAACCTACCAGAGGAAAAAATAACACAAAACCAGGCTTATTGGCTCATCAGTATCATACGCTTGAGGATTTGGTCACGTGAGAATTATTTCTGATATATAAAGTGCTTATCAAAGGAATTGAGATAATATTTATTAAGAAACTCAGTATGGCAAAACTGTGGTTAGAGGAGAAAAATCCTGAAGGATAATCATATCATAACCATATTTCCTTTGATTTGGGGAAAGCAACTTTGAAATGAAGACATTTGGGGTGGGGCAGGAGAATGATTCAAAACAAGTCTGAAGTGGGTATACCTAGAACTTTCCAGTTTTATTTTACCACAGCTTTGAGAACTTCTTTTGGTCTAACATTTTCATCTTTTCATGTTTTTTTTTTTTGGCTGCACAGCTTGTCAGATCTTTGTTCCCTGACCAGGGACTGAACCTGTACCCTTGGTAGGACAATTTATCTATGGCTTTTCCTTCTCTCCTGCCAAATGTTTCTTTTCCCTTTCCTGATGAGTAAGGGAAGAAAGAAGATACAGAAAGTGTGAAGGGTTTTAATTCTTCCTTATATCAGCTGTCTAGCTTTTATAACACCGATTCATTCAAAGACCCCACTTTTATCTCACTGTTTTACATTACTGTTTCATTCTCTCCTGTTTTCTTTGATGTATAAGGTTTCCTTAAGTTAGAGTCTGCCCACAAGGGGAGACTGTTTTCATTTCTTAGAACCATCTCTCCCCATTTCTTAGAACCATATCTTCCCAGACTATTGCTTAAGATCACACATTTTCTTTAGTTTGTATAAACCAGATCAAAACTTTTACACACCTTCAGGTGTGGGCAAGAAAACGTGAAGATTCCATTCTTTTTCCACAGTTTAATTATATGCCAACTGATTTCTTATTTTGCCTGCAAAGAAAGACATAAAGGAAGCACAAAAGACTCAAAAGATAGACTTACTGACTCATAAAGTTGTTTACAGGTTTGGCTGGCATCAATTTTCCCTGCAAAGGAAGCTGTTGGAACCGTAGTGTTTAATTCATGTACTATTCTGTCATCAATCGTCCTCATCACCTTGAGTAATTCCTATATAATATTTAAAATAAAAGAATAATAATTTGAATGGAAAGTTAAGTGATAAGACCAGTTAAGCAAAAATTAATAATTAAAGCTCTTGGATATGTTACAACACTGTATATTAGGAGTAGGGAAACCATGCTATATACAGTACAACCACAGAAAAATCTTTATGAAAAGACTGACAGGTAGTTTATGTAATAGTAATTCTAGCACTTGGCACAACTCTGTTTCCTTGGCCCAAATGTGATTGTCTTAAGTGTAAAGATTTTTTATTTATTTGTAAACCCCATTTGCTGGCACATGATGCTTAGCAAATATTGTGTGTTCTTTCTATCTCTAGCATACAGACGAAAAGGATTCTACTGAACTTGATTACGTAAACTTGTCCAAAACAATCCAACATAATTGCTTGTTCTAGTCCCTCTTTGTCACTCTCTCTAAAATGTGATGCTAGATACAAAACTTCTATAAGGATATGTAAGAAACCATCGGCAGTGATTAACATGCAGAAATTAATCTGTACTCTCTTAGGCGCCCCCCCACCCCACCTTTAGGCTTTTTGTTTTTCAGTTTTTTACTATGAGTATATATTATTTTTGTAACAAAAAAAAGTATGCTGCTAGCAAAGGAATCAAATCTCTTTGTGGTTTTTTTGTTCATACAACAAGCAGAAATTAGCTTTACCTTTTCTCAGTTACCCAGGCTCACATTTCCCAAGGATCTCTCCCCTCTAAAAGAGGCTCCAACTCTCAAAAAACAATCATCAAAATACAAATACCAAAAGGGCAGGGGACTTAGACTCTGATGAGTACCCCAACCCAGCATAGTCCCTTCTCCCCACATTCTGATTAGGGTACTTCTCACTTGTCACTAGAGAAGGCTGGGCATCAGCTACCTCCTGACTCCAGGTAATATAAACTCTAGAACGTTTCTAGTATATACCCTTCTCTTTCTCTTTTAATACACTCCCACCTCACCCCAGCCCCACAAAACAATCACTGAAAATCATCAAGAAAACAGAAGTGTATATTTATTCAATATAATACTGAAAACATCTAACAAGTTAACATTTAATATTAATGTGTATTAAAACATCTTTGCTTGATTCTCAACCTCCTTCAATATATGAACCTATTTCTTCGCCAAACTTAAATCCAGGATCGAAATCAACTTCTTCATTTCTTCTACCCATTTATTTATTTATTGGGCATACTAAAAATGACAGTTTTTCATCTGAAAATTGACACAAGTGTGAATTTTATACATTATTTAACCATACGATTGTGACAACTTACTTTCATTATAGTTGATTTATAATATATTAATTTCAAACATACAATTTATTGATTCAGTATTTTTATAGATTTTACTAAATTTAAAGTTATTATAAAATATTGACTATGTTCCCTTTGCTGTATCACCCATTTGTGAAAATAAGCTTTTATGATGATTAAAGTATTAATGGCATAATCATTTTAGAAAATTAGAAAAAAATTTAAATACAATTATCCATTGTTAACCATTTAGTTTTTTCTATACATATCTGCAAACATTTTTATAAAAATGTGGTGCTATATAACATTTAAAAGTTCTACTTTATGAAGTTATACTGTGAGCATTTGCCCTTGCTACCTTGAAGACATATTTATCACATGCATAAATATTTCATTCAGTGGGGGTATCACAACTTTTTTGACCAGCCTATTATTCTTTAATTAGTAGTTTAGTGTCCTTTTCCACAGTCCAATTTTGAAGTAAAACAGCTTGTAGAAGGCTCATAATTTAGACTAATAAAAACAGGCAAATGTCAGGTCTAAAACCAACTTTACTATCTTATCACCTCTTCTTGTATCTTTCTATTTTGGTCAACGGTATCAAGATTCTCTGTAATCTGGAATTCTTAGGGCATAATCTCAACATACTAACTAAGCAAGCATCACATTAAATAATGTCTTATACACAGTAGAGGATATATAATGTCAATAAGTGGCAAATTCCAAACAAACAGTGGCAACACTATTTAGAGAGGCAAAAAATAGTTAAGTAGTAGACAGGGACCTTCCTGGCAAACTTTACCTCCCACAACTTGCCTATTAAAACAAAAAACCCTTTAAACTCTCATCTTTCCTCCTGTTTAAATCAAACTGATCCTGAGGCCAAAGTTTATACCTTCCAGATAAAGTTTTCCTTGGATGAGAGTCCTCAGCGATCTTTCTTCTTCAAACATATGAACCAATTAGAGAGAGCACAGAGTTCATTCATTAACTCACTCTTCCTTCAAAAAATATTTACTAATGTCTAGTATATGTTAGACACCATTCTAAACACCAGGGCTACAATGATGAGTAAAACAGAAAAGGTCCTTGCTCTTATGGAGCAAAATTCTCATGGGGAAGACAGAGAATAAACAAGTATCCCAAAAAACAAGACACTTTCAGTGCAGAACAGTACTGCAAAAAAGAAAACTGTAGTAATGAGATGAACAGTGGGGTTGAGGGGCTAATACGTTATACAAGGAGATCAAGACAGACCTCTCCAGGACATACCATTTGAACTGAGATCTGAATGACACAAATAAGCCAACTAAAGGGACATTTTGGGGAACAAGGCAAAAATTAAGAGGCAAGAACAAACTTGGGGGATGTTTGAAGAACAAAAAGAAGGCAAGTGGTCTGGAAGTGAGTAAGTGAAAAAGTGGTATTAGGTGAGAGCAGAGTTGATGAGAAAATGAAGGACAAGAGAAACCACAGAAACAATTAAGGATTCTGTTCTAAAGGAAACAAGGGAATGATATAACAGTATTTTAAAAGACAACTTCAGCTGCTAAGTTGAGAATGGAAACATTGAGCAGACTACTTTGGTGGTCCAGGCAAGACATAAAGATAGTTTGATTAAGAGGTTGGTGAACCTGGGCCCTCAGCAGTGACAGCCTGGAGTTCTAAATACTGGACAGCCAGGGAACTCTCCAAATTGATTTCTTTAATGTCATGAAACTGGAAGAGATCACTGAAGACTACAGGTAATAAAGGCGGTTAACAATCAAGAAGGAACTCCAGCATCTAAAACTACAGAGGAGGACTTCCCTGGTGGTATAGCAGATAGGAACCTGCCTGCCAAGGCAGGAGACAGGGATTCATTCAATCCCTGGTTCAGGAAGACCCTACAGAACAAACTAAGCTCCTGAACCAACTACTGAGCCCGTGCTCTGGAGCCTGCCAGCCGTAGCTACTGAGCCTGCGTGCTGCAACTACTGAAGCCCTCACACCTAGAGCCTGTGCTCCACAACGAGAGAAGTTACGGCGATGAGAAGCCCATCCATTGAAACTAGAGAGTAGCCTCCACTTGCCACAACCACAGAAAGCTCACGTACAGCAACGAAGACCCAGCCCAACCAACAAAATAATAAAGAAATAAAATTTAAAAAAATAAACAGGAAAAAGACTGTGATGTCACAGAACTGAGAAGAAGAGGTTTCAAAGCAGAAACAGTCAACTGTGTTGAATGTCAGTCACTCAGTTGTGTCCGACTCTTTGCAACCCCATGGACCCCATGGACTGTAGTCCATCAGGCTCCTTTGTTCACAGGATTCTCCAGGCAAGAATACTGGGGTTGGGTAGCCATTCCCTTCTCCAGGGGCTCTTCCAGACCCAAGGATGGAACCCAGGTTTCCTGCACTGCAGGTGGGTTCTTTACCATCTAAGCCACTGGGGAAGCCTGTTGAATGTTACTAGAAGTAAATAAAGATGTGGGCAGAAATTAACTTCTTAGGATTTAACATGATGGAAATTATAGGTCATCTTTACAGGAGTCATTTAAATAGAGTGTTTAATGGACTGAACAGTTAACATGGCTTAAGCATAGAGGGTAAGACAAAGTATGGTATAAAATGAGGCCCACCATTATAGGTCACCTTATTGGATGTTAGTCTTTTTCCTGGGAGTAAATAGAGAACCAATTAAATGTTTCAGTACAGTAGAGTTATATGATAGGGTTTGTATCCTGAAATGACTGCTTAGGTTAAAGTATTAACATGTGGAAAATGGATTAGACAGGAATAAGAGTAGATACAAAGAGGTTAGTTAGGAGATTGGTATAGCAAAAAGATTATATATCTTCACATTTCCCAGAATTATGACTTACTTTGAACTTCAGGTTTGAGTACAATCATCAGCAATACAGCCAACTTTCCCTCTGATAAAACAATCTGGATATACTATTAAGTTCCTTATAACAATGTGAATTTATCAGCATTAACTAGGTAATGAATCAATTCAAGTCTTACAAATGGAATCTAAAATGTGAATTTTCAGATACATCAGTCCTCTCTCTGTGTGCTAAAGAATGATCAATAAAGGATCGAGTGCTTGGCTTTTAATATGTTAGACACTAGCCATATGAGGTTATTTTAGTTAAAATTAAATTTAAAATTTAGTTTTTTAGTTGCATGAGCTACATTTCAAGAAGTGCTCAAGAGCCACATATTGCTAGTGGCTACCATATTGTACAGGGCAAATTTCCACCATCACAGAAAATTCTACTGGACAGTACTGAATTTGAGATGATATAATGACAATCTCTAAACTGATAATGTACTCATTTGGGAATTGCTGAGAATCATAAGCTATTTTTAAAATAGGAAAAAAGATACTAGAAAAGCTCAAGGAGGGGAAAGGGAGTAAGACTCAGGAAGGAAATTCCTTCTTTCAAAATTGCAAAAAGAAAAGGAAAAGAACTACAAACTACCTCACTAGGCACAAATTTCTTTATTACAAAAAGTACCAGGGCTCTTCAGGCAGCTCCAAGGTCTAGAGAAAAGCTTGAGCAGACCTCACAGGCTGAGAGCAGATGAAGGTTAATGCAGGCGCATAAATCCTGCCATTAAACCATGTGTATCATTCAAAATGAATTACTGACTGCCTACCTGATACTAGCTCCAACGATGTACCTTCTTTCTCACAAATTCGCCAAGAAAATATAAAGAAGACACCCTTGAGCAGACATCATACAATGAACTGCAACGCAAGTCCACAGAGATAATACAGAAATATACACAGTTCAGTGGCTCTCTCTGTATAGGAGCTGGAACCCTAAATCAGCTTCTAAGTGTCAAAGGACAGCAAAAAGAAAACTCTTCAAACTTTGTAGTATCTCTAGCTTCTCCTTTCACCCTCCTCAAAACAAGAAGAAACTGATACGTCATGAATCTCTAATTTTAGACTGACCCTTTAAAATTATTCTGGCACTTATCTTGGAATTGAATTTCATGCATTATCTTTCACTCATTTCACCCTCTTGGAAGGCAATTTCAGTACTGAATGACTAGCATGTCTACCAGCAAGGAGGGGTAGAGAAAACTTCCTGTTGTCCCTACAATTACACTACACTCTATTCCTAAGGTTAATCTTAGGTAAATCCCTTTTATTATTTTAGAAAGCTTTCAAAGTATATAGGGAGAGGTAAAAGGTCTATTACATGACAGTAAAATTAAAATGTGCTCCATAGAATGATCTGGAATTTAACCTTTCATCTCCTCACTTTGCCAGAAGGTACCCAGAAGTAGATCCCATTCACATGTTGCTCTTTTTAGGAGACTTTTTTTTTTTTTTTTTACAACAATGTTCACAGTGTGCTTCCTGCAAGCCAGAAATACAGACTTGCCTACAACTGCCAGAATCGTCTGCAGTCCTCTACACTCCCAGGCATGGGAACAGAGAGCAGCTAGGCATGTTGCAAAAGAAACCACCATGGATGCTAGAAAATAGCCTATTCAGTCTATATTTAATTACCAAACAACTCAAAATTAATCTTGCAAGTTAATATTCCTATCAGAAAGACAAAAACTTACATATCCTAGGAATGCTTAGTTGATTTTGCTCAGGTAATACCTGCACTGGGTCTCAGATAGGGTCAGGAAGAAGGTATTTCAGGGTGTCAAGTGGGGAAAAAAGCACAAATGACAAAACACCATGTGGTCAGGGAAAAGCAGGCCTATATGGCTAGACAGCAAAGTTCAAATGTATATTGGAAGTGGCACGGGTTGGGGAGAGAGAATATGTACAAATAAGGGCAGTGGTAAGAGATTTAACCAAGCAGAATCACTCTGGGATTGGATTTTAAAGACTTGCATGCTGTGTTAAGTAGTTTATACCTAGTCATATAATTCTGAAATTAGATGCATGGTTCATATTTTAAAATTTAGAAGATATTAATAACAATATGAAGCCATAGCCTTATGGAGATTAGGTTGAAGAGGAGAAATTAAGTAGAGAAAAGAATGACTGAAGATAAGAAGAGCTACAACAAAGCTAACTGCAAAAATGATAGGGCACAAAGAAAGACTGTGGCAGAAGTAATGAATCTTCCGAAAGTATCTCTTTGATCAACTCCCCCACTCTGCTCACTGACTCCTGAACCTCACAAGTGGCATTCAAGGCCTTTCATAACCTGGTTCCAATCTTTTGTGTAATCCAAATATGCCCCTGTGCAAATTCAGAATTCCAGAAATTTTCTATTTCCCCCACAACACATAAAGCTTTCTGCCTATGTACTGTTTCTTCTGCCGAGAATTACCCTGGTTCTATCCACCAAAGACCCAGCTCAATTAACATCTCTTTGACTTAGTCCTCTCTGAACTGTTATAACACTGTGCTCATATTCTACATGTTTTATACCCTAACTTGAGCTCTTTTTATATTTTACTCACTCAATTTCTCCAAGTGCCTGGTACCCAGCAGATATCTGTTATGGATTGAACTATGCCCTCCCCCTAACCTGCACCCAATTTCGTATGTTGAAGCCCTAAAACCCAATGTGGCTGCATGGAAACAGGGCCTTTAGGGAAGCAATAAAAAGTTAAATGAGGTCATAAAGCATGGGACACTAATCCCATAGAACTGATGCCACTGTAAGAGGAAAAGGCACCAGAGATCTCTCTCCCTTTGTGGCCACAAATGGGTCATATGAGGACAGTGAAGAACTAGCAACTTACTTTGAAATGCATCAAAAAACATTAAAAACGTGGACTGATGGATAGATTGAGGGACAGATATGTGACTTAGTAGATACAGTGAATCACTGTAGAATCCAGATACTGGGTACACGAGTATTCATTGTAAAAGTCTTTCAATTTTTCTAGTGTTTGAACATCTTCATAATAAAAATACAAGACTTTCTTTTTCTCTTCCACAGTATTCAGTGCAGGGCTTTTCATATATAAAGTATTTACATACACAATGTAATGGTTTCATAGTTCTAAAAATATAAACTTTGATTCATAATTTGTGAGTGTGCCAGTTATCACAGTCTATAACTTTATAAAATCCATTAAAGCCTAAATGTTATACTAAACTTTTACATTTTAAAATATATATTTTTTACATTTCTGTGCCTCTGAAGCAATAGGGGTAAGTGTTCTTATATTCATCAGTATGAGGTAAAATGATATGCCACGGCCAATCTGGAAAACCAGATCTGACTTTTAACCAACGGTATTCTCGTTGGATACGACTTAGCAACTGAACAACAAATTCTCCATTATAAATCACACGTTTGAAAAAGAAAAACAATCTAAAAACTTCTCCAGGTTTCATTAATGAGATTCATTTTATGACGTTATTTATATCATCTCTGCTAATAAAATGGTTCTCCAAGACAGTTAAGCTTCTGCCCCACTTATAATAATCTGACTGTCCAAAGGAAAATCAAGTGTTCTTCAAGCACTGTTGGATGTTTCAACAGCGCAAAGATATCCTCAGAAATTTGGTTTTAGAGATTCAAATAAACACAGAGGTGGAAGCAGTTTTAAATGTTATTTAACATTATCTTATTTTACAGATTCAAAAGTTTATTTATGGAAGGGGTTAAGCGATTTGCTCAAGGTCCCAAAGCTGTTAATTGCAGGAACAGTACTAGAACCTGGAACATTTAATTCCCTAACCAGGGCTCTTTCTCACAAACTTGAAGTTTAGCTAGCATTGCTCAATTATTTGAGCTCATTAAGTTAGATGACAGGGCCAATATGACAAGACCAAGGCCACAAATGTGCCAGTTAAACATTTCATATATGTTAGAATCCAGGTCTTTTTTCTATCTTATTTAATATTTTTACAACTTTTGTATCTCTTGGGCACTCTGATCACATTTGAAGTCTGTTGCTGTTGTGCTGATCTAATCTGTGCAGCTGAAGTGGTGAAAAGGATGTATATAATGGTGGAAAGACCCCACACAAACTTCTTTGATCAAATGATGTTTGTCAAATAATTCAATCTGTTGAGATTACCTTCAAGAATATCACTCCCTAAAAACGGCTCCAAGAACAAAGCTCACTGCAGAGGTCAATGATACATGAACAGATTTTTCAGTATCTCAGTTTAAAATACGCTTTTCATGACTCAAATTTAACCGTTTATCGAGACAGCAGCAAATTTATGACTACAGTAGTAGAATTTTCATAGCAACTTGGGCAAAATCTAGACCCTTTGTTCTTTAATTCGTGGGTTAATAATTAGCCCTGGACCTCTGGTGTTTTAATATATAAAAGATACAACCTTTTTCTTAAATGTATTTTCTCTAATGGTTAGGAAGGCAGAGCACCATTGCAGGTACTAAAATTAATCGCCCCTCCAAGACACCAAAAGTTCTGCTCCATCAAAATAGTAAAACAAGTTTTTTTTGTTTTATCAAGTAAACAAGCTCTCCTTCACTTTCTTTCTTGCAAATGCTCAGCTTAAAGTAGGAGGGGAATGACAGAAGCTAAGAACTGAGTTCAAAGAATGGCTAGATGGTTGTTACAATCCCTACCCACCCGGCCGAGCTTGGCTTTGGCACCGCAGAACCACCAGAGTTTCTGGGTGCAGTTACTCAAGGACTGGGAGGAGCAGGGAGAACCATGACCCCAACGNCTCCCACCCCCAACCATCTCTAGAGTTTATCCCTCAGAGAAAATTTCTAGTCTGGGGTTTCCTACCCATTCGGTAGCTGATTTGGTAAGAGATTTAAGGTCTCCCAGAATAGCAGTATTTGGTTTCCTAAAGTGGGGGTAGGGTACATTTCTTTTAAATAATTCTACAATAAAGTGCTTTGAATTTCTTAGAGGAAAGTGTTACGTAAACGCAGGACATGCGTTTTGTTTTCCTTGTAGACATTTGTATAATGACTTTTGGGAGTCAGAACTTAATTAGCCTTCTTGAGAACCCACAGAGCCTTTGCTTGCTAGGGGCTTAGAAGTCAAGAGTATTTGCCTTTTGTCTGTTTTCTAGCACCAGGGCAGATCACTCTTTTGGTCTTGTTCATGAACTTTGGTAATGTGTAATGATTGATTCCCTGGTACCAAAAAGTTGTTTAATTCACATTTTAAAGAGAGAATCGCCTTAAACTTAGTGATTGAGATATGTAAATGAATTTTACATACTGACAGTGTAAATGAACATTGTCAATGTAAATGAAATAACGTAGAGAAAGTTATCCTTTGCATGGCTTATTTTGCATTTCAGTGGCGAATAGGCAGGAAAACTTGTTTCAGACTGAATATTATTTATTTCCTTTAAAACAAATACTCTTTCCACTAAAGATTAATTTCATTGCTTTGTTCAGTTTTGATGAACTAATTTGCTTAAAATCTTTTGTATACATCCAGTTAACCTTTTTAGTAAGGTAAGCGAAAGAATCTCTGCTCTCTAAAAAATGTCTTGTAAAAGGGACTTTGACTATGGATCCAAGACTGAATGTTTTTAATTAGTTCATGTTCTTGCCTTGAGAATATTAATACATTTATGCACTATAAGGATTCCAAAACCTCTTGCAAACTTTTAAGAACTTTACTATTGGGCACTCATTCAAAACAAAATTTCTTGAGCAATTTAAGGACAATTTGTTTTACTCTAGATAGATCCTCTAAGGATGTTATATGAGCAACTCTTTTCAAAGGATCTCTGAATGTCTGATATTTTGTGAGCAACTCCAAGCAATCTGCTCTTTCACTCACTTTTCCCCATTTTATATCTAAATACTTTCACCTGCATTGTTTTATGTGATTGATTATTCATAGTAGCCCTCTTAGGTAACTCTTATCATCCCCTCCCTATTTTACAAATGAATAAACAAAGGTCTGAGGGTTAGATGACTTGTCCCAGTTCACTTCACCATAAAATGTTAGAGTCAGGAGATGAGTCAGTGCCCTCAAATTCTGTAACTTGTACTCTTTGCTTTGTTCGAGCTGCTTGTTCAGATATGTATGTGCATGTATTTCTCATGGCTGACAGGGTCTATTTGGTGTGAAATGGAAGAGTCATGAAATTCAGGTTTACTTGTGAAACTGAAGCAGTCATTCATATGCAAATAGTTTTCAAGTAAGAAGAGTGATTTAACTGGCAGCCTTACTAAAGGAATGGTAGATCAGATAGCAACATAATCTAGGCATACCTCACTTATCCAGAATATTGTTTGGAAGGAGATACTTTAGGTGAATGAAATTTCAAAAAACCAGAGCTTAATCCTTTAAATGATGGACCCTTGTTTTTAATCATTTCTGTTGTAAATCTATACTTCCTTAACAAACAAAAAGAATATAGACTTTTATGATCTTGATTTTGTTTATGTTTTGTCGATGTAGCTGTAGAAATAGGTCAGTGTTGTTAACTTTTGGTTCTTGGACCTCTTCACAGATAAGAGGGCCTATGAACCTCGGAAATTACATTCAAATTTTTATGGTTGTCTTCCTGTCTGGGGAAGAGAGGATCCATAGCTGGCATCCATTTGTTGTTGTTCAGTCACTCAGTTGTCTCCGACTCTTTGGGACCCCACTGACTGCAGTACATCAAGCTTCCTGTCTTTCACCATCTCCTGGAGTTTGCCCAGACTCATGTTCATTGAGTTGATTATGCCATCCAACCAACTCTTCCTGTCTCCCCCTTCTGCTCTCAATCTTTCTCTGTAGCAAGGTCTTTTCTGGCGAGTTGGCTCTTGGCATCAGGTGGCCAAAGTATTGGAGCTTCAGCTTCAGCATCAGTGCTTTCAGTGAATATTGAGGGTTGATTTCCTTTAGGATTGACTGGTTTGATCCCCTTGCAGTCCAAGGGACTCTCAAGAGTCTCTCTAGCACCATAGTTCGGAAGCATTGGTTCTTTGGCACTCAGCCTTCTTCATAGTCCAGCGCTCACATCCATATATGACTATTGGAAAAACCATAGCTTTGACTATAGGGACCTTTGTTGGCAAAGTGATGTCTCTGCTTTTTAATATACTGTCTAGCTTCTCTTCCAAGAAGCAAGCATCTTTTAATTTCATGGCTGCAGTCATGTCCCCAGTGATTTTGGAGCCCAAGAAAATTAAGTCTGTCACTGTTTCCATTTTTTACCTATTTGCCATAAAGTGATGGGACTGGATTCCATGAATTTACTTGGTTTTTTGAATGTTGAGTTTTAGCCACCTCTTTCACACTCTTCTTTCACCTTCAAGAAACTCTTGAGGTCCTCTTCACTTTCTGTCATTAGGGTGGTGTCATCTGCATATCTGAAGCTATTGATATTTCTCCCAGCAGTCTTGACTCCAGCTTGAGCTTCATCCAGTCTGGGATTTAACATGATGTACTCTGCATATAAATTAAATAAGCAGGGTGACCATATCAGCCTTGAGGTACTCCTTTCCCAATTTGGAACCAGTCCATTATTGCATGTCCAGTTCTAACTGTTGCTTCTTGACCTGCATACAGATTTCTCCAGAGGCAGGTCAGGTGGTCTAGTATTCCCATCTTTTTGAGAATTTTCCACAGTTTGTTGTGATCCACACAGTCAAAGGCTTTAGTGTAGTCATTGAAGCAGAAGTAGATATTTTCTGGAATTCTCTTGCTTTTTCTATGATTCAGTGGATGTTGGCAATTTGATCTCTGGTTCCTCTGCCTTTTCTAAATCCCTCTTTGCATCTGGAAGTTCTTGGCTCACATACTGTTGGAGTCTAGCTTGAAGGATTTTGAGCATGACCTTGCTAATGTGTGATATGAGTGCAGTTGTGCTGTAGTTTGAACATTCTTTGGCATTGCCCTTCTTTGGGATTGGAAAGAAAACTGACCTTTTCCAGTCCTGTGGCCACTGCTGTGTTTTCCAAATTTGCTGGCATATTGAGTGCAGCACTTTCACAGAATCATCTTTTAGGATTTGAAATATCCTGAAATGAAAAACCTAAAAGCTGGAATTCCATCACCTCGACTGGCTTTGTTCATAGTGATGCTGCCTAAGGTCCACTTGACTTCACACTCCAGAATGTCTGGATCTAGGTGAGTGAGCACACCATCGTGATTATCCAGGTCATTAAGACCTTTCTTGTACAATTCTGTGTATTCTTGCCACCTCTTCTTAATATTGTCTGCTGCTGTTAGGTCCATGACTTCCCTGGTGGCACAGACAGTAAAGCATCTGTCTACAATGTGGGAGACCTGGGTTCAGTCTCTGGGTCAGAAAGTTCCCTGGAGAAGGAAATGGCAACCCACTCCAGTACTCTTACCTAGAAAATCCCATGGACGGAGGAGCCTGGTGTCCATGGGGTCACAAAGAGTCAGACACTGAGTGACTTCACTTTCTTTCTTTCTGTTAGGTCCATATGTTTCTGTCCTTTATTGAGTCCATCGTTGCATGAAATGTTCCCTTAGTATCTCTAATTTTCTTAAAGAACTCTTTAGTCTCCCATTCTATTGTTTTCCTCTATTTCTTTGTATTGTTCCCTAGGGCTCTCTTATCTCTCCTTGCTGTTCTTCGGAACTCTGCATTCAGATAGGTAGTATATCTTTTGTTTTCTCCTTTGCCTTTTGCTTCTCTTTTCTCAGCTATTTGTAAGGCCTCCTCAGACAACCATTTTGCCTTGTTGTACTTCTTTTTCTTGGGAGTGATTTTGGTCACTGCCTCCTGTACAGTGTTACGAACTTCATTCATAGTTCTTCAGGTACTGTGTCTCAGGTACTGTGTCTTGTCAGAGCTAATCCCTTGAATCTGTTTGTCACTTTCACTGTATAATCACTGGCATCCATTACTTAGAGCAATCTGTGCCAAGGTAAAAAGCACTTTTATGAGGATTTGTCAATAGGTGGCTAGTGACCCATGCTGCTGTGGGTACCATGAGGGTAGTGGGTCTGTCTTTACTCTGTCTTCACCACTGACCAGCGTCTAGCTTATAGTAGATAGGCAATAGATATTTTTGGGAATAATTTTTTAAATATTGTATTATTTTTTAAAGATAATTGTTTTTACTTTCTATATAATAATTATTAGCCCAAAGGAATGAAATGGTCTTATAAGAATGTTTATTCACACCTTCAAAAGTATTTGCTGCCCTAAACTCCTTTGACTTAATAGGAGATTTTGAAATAAATTTATTATTATGCCAATGAAGTGGGCCATGGACAGCCTCCTTGTCAGTTTAACTCATGCGAAAGCATTAGAATCAAGAAATAACTTAGAAGTCATGTACCCTAATTTTACCGATGAGGCCAAAGACGGAAATTGACTTGGTAAGGGTCACACAAGTACAAAGCTGGGAATATCTCCCAGCTCTTATTCTGATTTTATTTCTACTACAGCAAGTCCCCTGCATATAAATGAGTTCCGTCCCAAATCCAGTTTACCTGTAAGCCCAACAAAGCTAGCCTAGGTACCCATCTAACACAGTTGGCTATATAATACTTCTGCAATAGGTTTATAATAGTTTTCACACAAATAATATATAAAAAATAAACACAAAATAACATTTTTAATACTTCAGTACAGTACCTTGAAAAGTACGGTGGTACAGTACAACAGCTGGCGTACGGGGCCATGTTTGTGTCTTTGAAAGTTCACAACTTGAAGATTCTTATGTTGGAGACTTACTGTACATTCTGTTCCTTCATTGTACTTTTTGTTTGTTCTTGCTAATCACCCTAAATGAGTACATGCCCATTTTTACCATTTTATGCCTCTAGTCTTTGGCTTTGCTTATCACTCCCTCCAGGTCTTGCCAACAGGTTTTTATCAAGCAAACACTGTGTGCCCTATTCCCTATGAAAGCTCTAGAATGAGTGGACTGCCATTCTTCCTAGGGCTAGAGTTTATTGCAATAAACAGATGTATGTAATATATCTAGAGAGCTTATACAAGATAGTAAATATCAAGTGCTAGATTGCAGAACAGATTTTAAATACTGCTCTGGTGTCCTAATCGGGTTCCTCTTGGCTTTACACATATCTCTTTCTAGTTTCACAGTTAGCCTTTTTACATTGGTACCTAGACATCTGCCATGGTGAGGGTTTTTGGCAAAAGCTACAAATCAGGGCTTTTCTGCACCAGCCCCCTCCCTAGCATTCAGAGAAAGGAAAAGTAGTGTAGGTTAGGATTATCTACTGAAAGCTCCATTGAAACAAAAGGGATGGGAGAGTGACATGAGCAAAGGTGGGGGCAGTAAAGAGTATGGAAAGGGTGTGGAAGAGAAAGGGCAGTAGGGAGAAAGGGTTATCTTGGATTGCAGGAGGTAATAGGAGGTAAAGTATGGCCTTTGAGGATTTTAACCAGATGAATTTGGACAAAAAGGAAACCTTCAAGCAAAAGTCATTAAAAAACATTTTTGGAATATTAACATGGTAGCTGCTGCCTGTGAAGATATTGCTGTAATCCATGGATGAAGTAATGATGGAAATGATAAAAAAGGAATTTATCTAGAAAATGTTCTGAAGAAACTATTCATATGACTGAGATATAGAGTAATGTAAGGAAGGACATAGAGACTAAAGTTTTTGAGTCAGGAGGACTGAAGGAGTATTGATTGATTGCCCCATTGTCAGAAATAAGAAGAGTTGGGAAGGAATTTGGCACTTGGGAAATTGGGAATTTGGCAGAGAGGATGGTGCACTATTGAGTAGGAGATGGGATTGAGTTAGAGGTGAGGATGGAACCTCTCAATTAAAGACCCGAAGACAAAGGAAGAGTAGAGTTAGAGAAATATATGAGCGCCAACAGTTTCGAGATGATTATTAAAACAGAATGGAGGAGCCCTCCAAAAGTAGTGTGAAATAGAAGCAAAGACTGAACCTTGGAGGCCTGACATACTGTAAACAATAGGAAGTGGCAGAGGATATTAAAGAAAGCAGATCACAGAGATGAGAGATGAAGGGGGGACATGGCAGTGTAATGCACGGGAGGACTGAGTCCTTGTAGAAGGATGAGATCAAAGCTGGGAAGAGGGGAGTCTAATAATAAGCTAGTGATAAGATTCGAAAAGACACATTCATATGGCTAGAAAGAGATCACTAATTTACAGCAACTTTAGTAAATGAGTGGGGGAAGGAACATTGTAGTTAATGTGTGTTGATGGAGTCAGGGTAGTAAATACATGCCACTTATTCAGTCATTTGAACTAGGAAGTGACTAGGAAAGGAAGGGAATGGTATTTTATTTACAGGAGCTGTTGAGAAAAAGTGAATGTTTTGTTCAAGACTGGACCCTCAGTGCCACTGTAGTATAATGTGTCAGGAATTCTCATCAACTACCAGCAGATGTGTAAATTGATTCAGCCTTTCTGGAAAGCACTTTGTTACATATATTAGGAGTCTTAAGGGTGGACCTAGAGATTTTTATACTAGGTGAAGTAAGTCAGAGAAAGACAAATATGATATCACTCATGTGGAATCTAATTTTTTTTTAAAGTACAAATGTTATTTCCAAAACAGAAGCAGGCTTATAGATATCAACAACACACCTAGGGTTATGAAAGGGAAATGTTGGAGGGAGGAATAAATCAGGAGTTTTGGAATGAATACACGCACCCTACTGTATTTAAGATAGGTAACCAACAAGGACCTACTGTATAGTACAGGGAACTCTTTCTACTCAATATTCTGTGATAACCTATATGAGAAAAGGGTCTAAAAAAAAAATACACGTATGCGTACAACTGAATCACTTTGCTGTACACCTGGAACTAACACAACATTGTAAATCAACTATACTCCAATAAAATTAAAATATTAATAAAAAGAATCTTAAAAGGATTCATGTCCTTTAACCATTGTATCCTTTAGCCCTCCACTACCAGGATTCTATATAAGAAAATAACCAGAAATGCCATTAAAGATTATGTAGAAAACTACTGATGCTTTTGAACTGTAGTGTTGGAGAAGACTTTTGAGAGTCCCTTGAACTGCAAGGAGATCCACCCAGTCCATCCTAAAGGAAATCAGTCGTGGGTGTTCATTGGAAGGACTGATGTTGAAGCTGAAACTCCAATATTTTGGCCACCTGATTCGAAGAGCTGACTCATTTGAAAAGACCCTGATGCTGGGAAAGATTGAGGGTGGGAGGAGAAGGGGACAACAGGGGATAACAGAAAATGAGATGATTGGATGGCATCACCGAGTCAATGGACATGAGTTTGGGTAAACTCCGGAAGTTAGTGATGGACAGGGAGGCCTAATGTGCTGCAGTCTATGGGGTTTCAAAGAGTCAGACATGACTGAGCAACTGAACTGAACTTAATTCATTGGAATATTATTTGTAATAGTNGGGATAACAGAAAATGAGATGATTGGATGGCATCACCGAGTCAATGGACATGAGTTTGGGTAAACTCCGGAAGTTAGTGATGGACAGGGAGGCCTAATGTGCTGCAGTCTATGGGGTTTCAAAGAGTCAGACATGACTGAGCAACTGAACTGAACTTAATTCATTGGAATATTATTTGTAATAGTGAAAAATGGGAAATAAATCCAGCTATAGAGAATAATTGAATTCAGTTTATATCCATTGTATGTTATGCAGTATCAGAAGTATTTTTTAATATCTTGGTAAAGTGTTTGTGACATAAGAAAGATATAGAATTTTCTGGTAATGGAAAATGTACATGTTGTGTTTAAGTATAGGAAGATATCTGGGAAAAAAATACACCAAGTTGTTACCCCCAGATGGTGTGACTATGGATGCTTTTATTTTTCTTCATGTGTATCTTTAGTTTCCCAAATTTTCTGTTATGAGCAAGTGTTACTTTTATAACGAAGAGTGGGGAGACAGTATTTGGCAAGAAAAAGGCAGTGGAAAAGAAAGATCTAGAGGTTATGAGAATTTTGGTACAGCATCTCTCAGCAAGAAGGATCACAGATGGAACCGTTCAGAATGAAGGAAGAATTGTGTGGATGGATGAAACAGACACAGAGGTAGGGAATCTGTTCTGTCACAAAACCTGTTTAGGTCAACAGCTGAGGTAGAGAGAATTTCAAATAACCACTGTTAGGAGTGGGCTGGGGTGTTGATGGGAGGATAAATGATTACCAAGAAATAGCTCCTTATCGCTGATATTTGGCCACCCACCAGATACATGGATACTTTTCTTTCCATAGAGTCCCCACCCACTCTCCACCCCCAACCCCCACCACCTCAGCTTAAAAACTGGCCAGGTTCCAAAGGTTTATTTATAAATCTATTTTTTGAACTTTTAAGATTTTTTTCCATGAAAGTAACATTTCAAATGGTAGTTACAGTTCCATCCAGCCCACAAAACTTAGGATGTCATTGTGTCTTGCCCATTTTTTCCTTACTGGTATTTTTCACATCTTTCCATTGATACTTATTAAGTATCCTCTTTCCTTTACACAACCCAGTTGAACTTGTGACACCACTTAAGAGGAGGTTTCCACATTTATGTCTACCCATTTCTGTTCCCTTTGTCCTACTTCTCCCATACTCCTAGCCAGTCCTGCATTCTGCACTCAGATTTATCTGCCAGAGTCACTGTGGTTAGTTTTAGTTTCCTACTCAAAACTGATTTGCCTGTTCCCCAAAATCTTTTTCGGGTTTGGCAGACAAAAGGACTGTCACTGTGGAGGAGCATGGACAAGCACAGAGTGCTGAACCAGAGTGCATTAGGCCAGTATCATCACTTAAGTTCTCAGCACTAGAACATCAGCATGTCAGCAGCAAGGCTTGTGAGCATTGGTTGCCTGGCAGCCAGATCCAAAATTCTATGTCACATAGAAGAATAGGACAAGTCAGTGTTTGAAGCCAGAAGAAATCCATCATTTGTCAGAATAGTTGCAGACATGAGATATCCAGCTGTTAAGGTCTCATCACTGAAAAAGCTCAGAACATGTTAACGTTTCAGTCTTTTTCATTTGTTTTGTTGTGGTCAGCTTTTAGGGCAGCCCAGCTTTGCTTCCAGTGTAGAAAGGAAATCAGTGGTTCTCTATTCTAAATGAGCTCTGGGTGGGAATAAGAGTTCCAATTTCTCTGTGTGATATAATTACACTACCTTATTCTTCTTTATAGTAGGTCTACTGAGCAGCTACAAACATTTGACATATGACTTTATAATATAAAATGTAGTATTAACAAGATAGTTTACATGTAGGAACTTTGCCATCCTCAGGATAAACATACATTTAGCTTTTTCCACTTGAGACTTAAAATTGACTCTGATTCACAAAACAAACTTTCAGAGTTCCTTCCTCAGACTTGCCGTTTCCTATCACAGCAAACATTTCAGGACAAGCAGTATCCTATTTCAGTTCAAGAAGGATTAAATAGGCATTTGTGGGCTAGCCTGAGAACCAGCTAAGTATTTAGATTAAAAAAATCTTTCCATGGGACATGAAAAAGGAACATTGTTTCCTTGTAACTAATTTGAGAATGAGAATGTTTTTGATTTCCACAATGAAATTTTAATAACATCCATTTTATGAGCCTTTATTTTTTATTATTTTTTTGATATATGGTTGATTTACAATGTGTTAGTTTCAAACATACAGCAAAGTGATTCAGTTGTACATATATATATGTTATTTTTCAGATTCTTTTATAGTTTATTACAAGATATCAAACATAGTTACCTGTGCTATACAGAAGGTCCTTGCTTTTTATCTAGTTGATTTATAATAATGTGTATCTGTTAACCCCAAACTCCTAAATTATCCCTCCTCCACCCTTTCCCCTTTGATAACCATAAGTTTGTTTTCTGTGTCTGAGTCTGTTTCTGTTTTGTAAATATTTTCATTTGTATCATTTTTTAAGATTCCACATAGAAGTGATGTCATATGATTATTTGTCTTTCTCTGTCTTATTATTCACTTAGTATAATAATCTCTAGTTTGATCCATGTTATTGAAAGTGGCTTTATATCATTGAAAAGAGGAATTTTGAACACAGCTAGAGACATATGTATTTAACTCTGCAGGTGTACCTTGGTCATTCTTGTAGCCTTTGTTCAGAAGGGCCTCTAGCTAGTTGTGCTGAAGAGCAGCAATTCTCAAACATGGCAATGCATTAGAATCACTTAGAAAATCTTTCTAACAAATACTAATACCAGAGTCCTATTCACGGAAATTGGGATTTAATTGATCTAGGATGGCCCTGTTGGTTGGTTTTTTGCTTGTTTTTCTGTGTTGATTCCAGTATACAGAGTTTGAAATCCATCTTTCTCAAATTTTAGTGTGCATAAACATCACTCGAAGGGCTTGTGAAAACATTTTTCTAGTCCTCACCCCAGGAGATTCTAATTTTGGGTTGGTGTCTGAGAAGTACTTCCAAGAAGCTCCCAGCTGAGGCTGAATAGCACTGTTACAGACTTTCGAGTATGTGGTATTGGTTTCCATGTGTCCAGCACAAAATATGTACATATCAAAATATTGAATGAATGTGGCTATTTGCTTCTTGAAATAGAATGTTCATATGAATGACTTGGATATCTCATTAAAAATACAGATTCAAATTCTGTAGGTCTGGGGTGGGAGCTGTAAGTCTGCACTTGTAACAAGCTGACAGGGCATGGCAACAACATTTGAAAATAGAAAAGTATGACAAGATATATGTCATCGTGTGTCATTTTCTCATCTCAGTTCCACCAAGGTACCCTAGGCAGATGACCTTCACCTACACATCTTTGGTCTACCCTGAACTGGGCACATTTCCTAGTATACCCTATTTCTTTCCTTTTCTCTCCTATTCCAAAAGCATACTGGAGTGCAAATGAGTAAGACTGACATTTTTATAGAGATTACATCAAATCTCTTAATTTTTTAAATACTTAATATTAAGTAAATATACATTTTTTCCATAGTTTATATAATGTAAAAACAATAAGATATAATTAAGCCCATGTTTAAAAATATTTTTATTTACAATAATTTTATTTACAGAAAAGTCACAAAGATAGTGCAGAGTTCTGTGTATTGCTTACCCAATTACCTCTAACTTTATCATTTTACATAACCCACAGTACATTTGTCATTCCTAAGAAATTAACGTTGGTACTTTGCTATCCACTGAAGGAGAGGCTTCCTTCAGTTCTCACCAGTTATTCTACTGATGTCCATTTTCTGTTCCAGGATCCAGTCCAAGATACCACATTGCATTTAATTGTCATGTCTCCACAGATATGGTCTGTGATGGTTCTGATCTGTGATGGTTTCACATTCTTTGATTTTCATGGTCTTGCCAGTTTTGAGGAATACTTGTCAGATATTTTGTCACATGTCTCTCAGTTTAGTTTTGTTTGATGCTTTCTTATGATAAGACTAGGATTATGGGTTTGGGGGAAGAATAAATAGCACAGAGGTAAAGTATCCTTCTCATCACATCATACTAGACAGTGTGATTTATTAATATCCACATGATTTATTATTGGACACATTTTATTTTTTATGGATGGACTCATATATTTTATACCCTCTATAATCCATTACTGTGTGATTTACTTTGTTGCTCAAATTATTCCAGTTTAGGCTTTATCAGATCAACTCCCATGTCCCTTTACAGGCCCCTATTGTATTATTTTTTGAACACTACTTCCTGGCATTCCAGGATATTCCAGACTCATTCCAGGTATTTTCTCTACCCTAACATAGAATCAACCAGTTTTCTCCAGGGAGCCTGGATTCCTTTTATTGGATGATGGTATTTAGACACCAAGATTTAGTCAGTGAGTATGCTTGTTGCTACTTAAGTGTCATTGATTCCAGGCCTTAGTGGGTAGAGTTAGGAAATACATGTGTGTGTACTAAACCGTGTGTACACACATATTTATGTCTCTCTCTTGTATCTGTTATCTATATATACATACACATACATGTGTGTGTATATATATATATAATACTAAAGGTGCTCATACTGAGTTCTCTGACTCATCCAGCACCACGTTCTTCTAGCCTTCCACCCTTGCTTTTGGAACTTCTTTCTTTAACAGTGAGAAACCTGGCTCTCATTATCTACCATTTAGTTACTTACTTGTTCAATCCTGGTATATACTTATAGTTTCAGAATTTCTGCCAGTACTCCTGGAAGAAACAAATTTGCCAGCTAGAGTACATTTCTCTTTGTCTTTAGTCTAATAGTTTCCAGTCAAAACAGTGTTTTCCAGAATTACTTAGGTCAGCTCCATTTTTTTCCCACATTGAAGTTTATATGGTTAGGTCATGCATTTTTAATAGAATTAGATACATTTGTCAGAGTGTGCATTCCATCCTGGGAATCACCCAGTCTCTTGGTTGATATTTTTAAATGTGCATATATTAAAGCTGTTTGTGATGTACAGTTTTAGGGGTTTTGACAATAAAATGCTTAACATTTTATTTTTAAGCAGATCATTGGCAAACTTCATACCTAGCAACATACTTGCAAGAGACCTGGCAGCTGATCTTCACACAGGTTCTAATGTGTGTGAACGTTGCTCAGTTGTGTCTGACTCTGCAATTCCATGAGCTATACTGTCTATGGAATTCTCCAGGCCAGAATACTAAAGTGGGTAGCCAATTCCCTTCTCCAGGGGATCTTCCCAACCCAGGGATCAAGCCCAGGTCTCCCACACTGCAGGTGGATTCTTTACCAGCTGAACCACCAGGGAAGCCCTCACACAGGTTCAGTTCAGTTCAGTTCAGTCGTTCAGTCATGTCCAACTCTTTGTGACCCCATGAACCGCAGCACGCCAGGCCTCCCTGTCCATCACCAACTTCCGGAGTTCACTCAGACTCAGGTCCGTCGAGTCAGTGATGCCGTCCAACCATCTCATCCTCTGTCGTCCCCTTTTCCTCCTGCCCCCAATCCCTCCCAGCATCAGAGTCTTTNTGGACAGGGAGGCCTGGTGTGCTGTGATTCATGGGGTCACAAAGAGTCGGACACAACTGAGCAACTGAATTGAACTGATGGTCTACAATAGGCCTTTGTTGTTTGTTTTTAATGTGTAGTATGGATTTGTTTTGTAGGTCTTTTTTTTTTTTTCCTTCTTTTGTTCTCATCTGATATGACTATCTTTAGTGTATGTTGTATTCATTTTTCTTTGTTGTGTGTATATTTATTATAGAGTTTTGGTTTGCAGTTACCATGAGTTTTTTGTGTAGCAGTCTGAGTATATACGTGATTGTTTTAGGAGCTCATCTCTTAGTTTCAAATGCATTTTAAAAAAACACTTGAGTTTGCACATTCCTCTCCTAATGACTACTGTTTTTGATATCATTTGTGTGTATGTTGCATGCTCAGTAGCTCAGTCATGTCTGACTCTGCAACCTCATGGACTGTAACCCAACAGGCTTCTCTGTCCTTGGAATTCTCCAGGCAAAAATACTGGAGTGGGTTGCTATATGCTTCTCCAGGAGATCTTCCTGACCCAGGAATCGAGTCTAAGTCTCTATGGTTTCCTGCGTTGGCAGGTAGATTCTTTACATTGTGCCACCTGGGAAGCCCATATTTTACATCTAATTGTTTTGTGTATCTTTTAACTGCTTAGTGTAGATACAGGTGATCTTAACTACTTGTCTCTCTTAATCTCCCTACTATCTTTGTATATGGCTGATTTCCTACCTTTACTAACTTTGTATGTGAATGATTTCCTAACTTTACTTTACCTTTGCCAGTGAGCTCTTTCATTCCATAATTTTCTTTTTTTAATTGTGGCCTTTTCTTTTTTGCCTAGAGAAGTTCGTTTAACATTTGTTGTTAAGGCCACTTTGGTGGTGCTGAATTCTCTTAGATTTTGCTTGTCTGTAAAGTTTTTGATTTCTTCGTCAAGTCTGAATAAAAACCTTGCTGGGTAGGCAATTCCTGGTTGTAGGCTTTTCTCCTTCATTCCTTTAAATATATCATGTCACTTCCATCTGGCCTGCAGAGTCTACTGGAAAATCAGCTGATAGCCTTGTGGGAATGTCATTCTATGTAATTTGTTACTTTTCTCTTGCTGCTCTTAGTATTCTCTGTTTATCTTTAATTTTTGTCATTTTGATTTTTGATTACAGTATTCTTGGTGTATTCCTCTTTGGGTTAATCCTATATGAGATTCTATGCTTCCTGGACTTGGATGACTCATTTCTCAGGATAGGCAAGTTTTCAGCTATTATCTCTTCAATTATTTCTGAAGCACTTTCTTGCTTTTCTCCTTCTGGGACCCCTGTAATATGAATATTAATGGGCTTGATATTGTCCCAGAGGTCTCTCAAACTGTCCTTCTTTCTTTTCATTTTTTTCTGCTCAGTGGCAGTGGTTTTCACTACTCTGTCTTCCAGCTCAGTGATCCATTTTTCTGTATCATTTAGTCTACTGTTGATTCCTTCTACTGTAGTTTGCATTTCAGTTACTGTATTTTTCACATCTGGTTATTCTTTGTGTTTTCTCTTTTTAAAACTTCTAACTTCTCATTCTGGGCACCCGTTCTTCTTCCAAGTTCCTTGCTCATCTTTATGATCATTGCTCTGAGGGCTTTCTCATGTAGGTAGGCTATCTCCACTTTACTTAGTTTGTCTTCTAGGGTTTAATCTTATTCCTTCTCCTAGAACATATTCCTCTGCTGCCTCTTTTTATCTGAGTTGCCAGTTGTATTCTTATGTACGTGATTGCAGGTCCCTGGGGAGCCCAGGCACTAGTGTTGGCCACTGCTGGCCACGGACGGGGTCCTGATGAACCTGAGCCTGTTGCCCTCCCAGTGGCAGGTGAAGCAGATCCTGGGATTAGTACCAGACAACCGGTAGGCAGAGCTGATTCCTAGAGTCTGGCTGCACAACCCAGGAGCCCCAGAGTTCATTTCAGACCTGGGACTCATTCCAAGTTGAGAACCACTGCTCTTGCCTCATGGTTTGCATCTTGGCCAAAAGAGATTCTAAGAAATAGATGCAGTCTCCCCATGGGACATCATCCTCTTCAGAGACAGGGACTTAGAACAAAGCTCCTGGACATTCATTCTCTTCCAGTAAGGAACTGTTCTGGAGCCTTCTGGCTTCTGAATCAAGTCATGATTGAAGAAGTTCTGGGTTCATTCAGGGTATCTTCTTCTGGGAAGATAAGTAGGTTTTGCTTTCTATTTACAACAGCTTCAGCAGTACCCTTCTCTTTCTGCCTGTCAAGTTAAATAACACATTATATTGCCTAGAATTATTTCAGCAGGAGAGCCTTGGTCCTTCTTAGCTCAAGTGACAGTTATATTCTTCTCGGAGAGCATGCTGGAAATAAGTGTGACTTCAAATTCTTACCTGTACTGTAATTTATTTGTGAATATCCCAGCAGAAATCAGGCTGGTATGTACTCATGGCCCTAATAGATGCTTTATACACTTTACTAAGGAAAACCTGCCATAGTCTGACTTGTAGGTGGTCCCAAGACACCATCAAGCCCAAAGCACGATTTCACAAGTCACCCTAGCAGTCTCTTCTCTGGGCCTGGCCACCGTTTATCCTTGTGCTGGTAGTTCTGAACAAGCACTGCTTAACATACCCATTCTTATTGCTCCCTGTAGAATGGAGGGCAACCTTGTGGCCTTATTTAAATGCATTTTACTTTTTTATGTTCCCTCAAATGGAAAATACATCACTTTTCCTGAGGATTACAGCACTTCAGTTGGAAATATCAGTTCACATAAAACATTTGTCAACATGGGTAGTTGTGGTTGGTGGGATCTCAGTGCTCTTAATAGAGCAATTCAATGTTCTGAGCAGTTGTTGCTGGTTCCTCCCACCTTCAGTGCCTAGAGGACTCCATCCACATTGCTTCTTCACTGGATCCAAGCTCTTACATCAGTGTATACATGCTTTCAGGGTTCTTCTCCTACTATCTGCAATACCCTGGATCCTGTGCCTCCTTCCATACATTTTTAAAGTACTTTCCTCCCCTGAGTTTGAAAAGTAATATAGGAGGGGGAAAAAAAAGTAATATAAAAGGGAAAAAAAATTCTTCTAGATATAATATTCTTCTAGATATAATCACTTCCAACATACTATTGAGTAGGCTAGTTCTCCATCCTGAGCCCATGAGGACTCCACATACCCTGCCCTGATGCTCACCAAACACTCAGGTAGTAGAACTGGGACCGACTGCCTACCTATAGAATCACCAAGATGAAGCAGCCTTCTGTTTAGACTCTTCCCTGTTAGGCCATTTAGCTTTCACATAAGAATGGTAATCCAACCCAAAACTTCTATCAAGGTACCTAGGTCTGTATTCAGCAGACCAGTTATAGGAGGCACTTGACAAAGAGCACAATCTTGAGTTCATTGTCACTCAGTTTTACCAAAACATTAGTTAAAAGATAAATGTTAGGGAGCATTGCCTAAAGGATCTTTCTGCTGTACCAGGTATCCTGAAATCTCTTCCTGGTTCAAGGCAGAGAGCAAAAGCTGGGCATAAAGAGCACATTGTTTAACTCTCCATGTTTGTTTTCTTTCTGAATGGTGCTTTGTGTTGAACCTTATGAAGCTCTTTGCAGTGTGGCTCAGATGGCAGAAAAATCCACCTGCAGTGCAGGAGACCTGGGTTTGATCCCTGGGTTGGGAAGATCCCCTGGAGGAGGGCATGGCAGCCCACTCCGTATTCTTGCCTGGAGAATCCCATGGACAGAGGAGCCTGGTGGGCTACAGTCCATGGGCTCTCAGAGAGTCAGACACAACTGAGTGACTAAGCACAGCATAGCACATTGTCAGGATATTATTCAGAATTTTATTATATCATATAGTATTTTCTTAAGAACCTCAAGGAGAAATAGATACTGGTTCATCTTAGCACTAGCTGCTACAGAGCCAAAATTGGGCCCACCATGGCAAGTGTAGATTACCATGTCTTACCCTTTTTTGGCTTTTTTTCTTTATTTTGCCTTGTTCCAGGCTCCATTTTTCATCTTCATACTTTTTTTTTTCCCTTTTTTTCCCTACTTTAAATTTGTGCAGTCTTACTGTGTGTTTTTTTTTTAAAGTTCAGGTATAGTTGATTTAAGTGTGGTGTTTTAGTTTACAGCAAAGTGATTCAGTTATACATAATACATACTTTTTCAGATTCTTTTCTATTATGTTACAAGAGATTGAATATAGTTCCCTGTGTTACATAGTAGATCCTTGTTGTTTATCTAATATATGTGTGTATCTGTTAATCCCAAACTGAATTTATCCCTCCCCTCCAGTCTCTTTGGTAACCATAAGATTATTTCCTATGTCTGTGAGTCTATTTCTGTTTTGTAAATAAGTTCATTTCATATTTTATATTCCACATCTAAGTGATATCATATGATATTTGTCTTCCTGTCTGACTTCACTTAGTATGATAATCTCTAGGTCCATTCATGTTGCTCCACATGGCAATTTCCATTATCTTTTTCAGCTGTGTAATATTCCATTTTATGTGTGTGCATGTGTGTCTATGTGTATAGGTGTGTGTGTGTGTGACTGTGTCTTCTGTGTCTTGGCTGTTGTAAATGCTGCTGTGGAAACTGGGGTGCATGTATCTTTTAGAGTTTTTGTCTTTTCTGGATATATGCTTAGGAGTGAGATTGCCAGATCATATAGTAACTTTATTTTTCATTTTTAAAGGACCCTCTATGTGGTTCTCCATAGTGGCTGTGTCAGTTTTCATTCCCACCAACAGTGCATGAGGGCTTCCTTTTTCTTTGCATCCTTGCCAGCATTTGTTACTTGTGGTCTTTTTTATGTCAGCCATGCTGACAGGCTTGAAGTGATACCCCATTGTGGTTTTCTTGATGATTCTTGATGTCTTTTTATGTGCCTGATGGTTTCTTTTTAGGAGAAGTGTCTACTTAGGTCTTCTGCCCATATTTGATTGGGTAGTTTTTTAGATACTGAGCTGTATGTGCTGTTTGTATATTTGGGAAATTAGGCCTTTGTTGATCACATCAGTTGTGAATATTTTCTCCCATTCTACAGTTTTTTTTTTTTTTTTCCATTTTGTGTGTGGTTTCCTTTACTGTGCAAAAGCTTATAAATTTAATTCAGTACAATTTATTTTGCTTTTCTTTCTTTTGCCTTGGGAGACTGACCTAAGAAGATATTGGTAAGATTTATGTCAAAGAATGTTTTGCCTGTGTTCTCTTCTAGGGGTTTTATGGTGTCATGTCTTATATTTAGGTCTTTAAGCCATTTTGAGTTCATTTATTTTTGTGTATGGTGTGAGGGCGTGTTTTGACTTCACTGATGTACATAAGGCTGTCCAGCTTTCCCAAACCACTTACTGAATAGACTTTTCTCCATTGTATATCCTTGCCTTCTTTGTCCAAGATTAATTGATTATAGGTGTGTGGGTTTGTATGTTCTGTTCCACAGATTTGCATGTCAGTTTTTGTGCCAATAGCATGCTTTTTTGATTACTGTAGCTTTGTAGTATTGTCTGAAGTCTGGGTGTATTATGCCCCTAGCTTTGTTCTTTCTCTTCAGGATTGCTTTGGCAATTCTGGGTCTTTTGTGGCTCTATATAAATTTTAGAATTATTTGTTCTAGTTCTGTGAAAAATATCATGCATAGTTTGATAGGAATCACATTAAATCTGTAGGCTGCTTTGGGTAGTATGACCATTTTAACAGTATTAATTCTTCCAATCCAAGACTGCACTATGCTGAATAGAAGTGGTGAGTCGAATGTCCTTGACTTGTTCTAGAATTTAATGGGAAGACTTTTAGCTGTTCACTGTTGAGTATTTGGTTGACTATGCATTTGTCATAAATGCTTTTATTAAGCATTTTTATTATTTTTAAAAATTTCCTCTGTACCTACTTTGGTGAGAGTTTTTAGCATGAATGAATACTGAATTTATCAAATGCTTTTTCTATATCTGTTGAAATGATCACATGGTTTTTGTCTTTCTTTTGTTAATGTGGTGAATCACATTGATTGATTTGCATATGTTGAACCATCCTTGCGACCCTGGATGAATCCAACTTGATCATGGTGTGTGATCCTTTTCATGTGTTGTTGGATTCAGTTTCCTAATATTTTGTTGAGTATTTTTACACCTGTAGTTATCAAAGATATTGGCCTGTAGTTTTCTTTTTATAGTGTCTTTGTATGATTTTGGTATGAGGGTGATGGTGGCTTCATGGAATGGCTTTGGGAGCATTCCCCCCTCCTTAATGGTTTGGAGTACTTTGAGAGATACCATTGTAAGTTCTGTGTTTGGCAGAATTCTCCAGTAAAGCCATCTGGTCCTGGACTTTTGTTTGAAGAGAGTTTTGTTTTATTAGTACTACATATTCTATTTCAATTCCAGTGATCAGTATGTTCAGATTAGTTATTTCTGCTTGATTCATTTTTGGGCCATATGTTTCTAGGAACTTGTCTATTTCTTCTAGGTTGTCCAGTTTGTTGGCATATATTGTTCAAAGTATACTCTTAATGGTTGGGTGTTTGTTTGTTTGTTTGTTGTATTTCTGTGGCATTGGTTATTATTTATCCTTTTGTTTCTTATTTTTCTTATTTGGATCCTTTCTCTTTTCTTGTTGAGCCTAGCCAGAAGTTTTTTGATTTTGTTTATCCTTTCAAAAAACGAGCTCTTGGTTTTAATGATTTTTTTCAGTGTTTTTTCTTAAACTCTATGTTATGTCTTTGCTGATCTTTACTTTCTTCTGCTATGGTTTTGTTTGTTCTTTTTCTAGTTCTTTTATGTGGTTCGTTAGGCTGTTTGAGATTTTTCTTGTTTTTGTTTTTGTTTTTTTCAGTTTTCATAAAAGTGTGTTTTATTATTGGCAGATAGCACCTTTAACAGTTAAATACATTTAAGTAATGTATAGGCTTCCCAGGTGGCGCTGGTGGTAAAGAATCTGTATGCCGATGCAAGAGATGCAAGAGACATGGGTTCGATCCCTGGGTTGGAAGGATCCTTTGAAGGAGGGCATGCAGCCTACTCCATATTCTTGCCTGGAGAATCCCACGGAGAGAGGAGCCTGGCGGGCTGTAGTCCATAGGGTCACAAAGAGTTGGACATGACTGAAGAGACTTAGCACAGCATAGCAGTGTATAGGTGACTGCACAACTGCAGCAACAGTAACTAGACAGATAACCCTTTCAACTAGAAACCAACTGATAAGTAACTATCTAAATATTTAAAATACAGCTTTTAGATCATCCTTTGTTTTGATCACCTTGGGTATATGGAGCTCCTGTTGGTCACACTGCAAATATATTAAAGTCAGATCTTCTGATACCCATTCCTAGAGTTTTCTTTCATCCTCCAGCTCCAGAGCAAGCCCAGGTTTGTGACCTCCAGCATTATACTCTTCCCATCTACCAGAGCAGACAATGGAGGCTTCATACCAGGCCTCAGAGTCTGAGTGCAGCCTATTCCAATTAAACTATAGTTGTTGACTTTTGCATAAGTTGAAGCAGTAGGATTCAACAGTGCCAAAGCTAGTGCAGCTGGTTCCTGATGTCCAAGCAAGATTTATTAAGGTGTGAAGAGCTTCACATACTTTTGGATAAATTTATCCTCTAAATTCTTTCCCATCATTGGCATAGTGTGTAGCTGGAAATCCTCAGTCCCACTATCTTCATCTCCACCCCTTTATCGTGATTTATATAAAAATATAAAGTGAATTGTGGAAATGCTCCATCTTCCCCAAAGTCCTACGAGATCTTTGGGTCTCATGTCCTTTTTTTATATTTATGGGCATCACTCCACTCCTGATTTGTGGGACACAGAGATTTATATCCTCTGGCAACTCAGAAACTTTAACTTTCTCTCATGATCTCACTGTATTGCTAGGTTTGAGATGCTTGATGCCGCAAAGAACAAGGTCCGGGTGAAGATCAGCTATGTAATGATTGCCTTGACAGTGGCAGGATGCGTATTGATGGTTATTGAGGGCAAGAAGGTAAGAGTGGATATCCCCTCTATCTTTATGTATTTTCCACAAAAGACCTAGGGGAAATCAGGGGTTAACTATTCTCTGTGATGAGGAAGTCACTTCCTATATAATAAATGATAAGAAACAAAATAAAATATGGTAGGGCCAAACCTGAGATTATCATGCCTGGAGGTAAATAGCAAATCCTAAGTTTGGCATGCTAAAGAACTAAAATAGTTGTGGTTAAGTAAAAAAAGTTTTGAGTTGTCACAGGTGTCATAAGGAATGTGAAACAGGATGGGTGACACTGGCATATATACTGATACCTCCTTGGATATCTGTAAAGCACTCACAGTACATGCACTTATTGATCCTCACTCTGCCTTAGTCTTGGTGAGTGTTCTTATCACTGTTCTCTACTTGGATGTTCCAACTAGGCCATCTGCCTAAGCTTCTAAGCAGTACACAGGCATTCAGGTCCACAGATCCAGTCATTATTAACTGTCTTACCGTCTTCCAGGTACCTTGTTGTTAGCTCAGTTAAATCTTACCACAGTGCTGCAAGGTAGATACTATTATTAGGACCTCATTTATAAATGAGGAAACATAGCATAGAAAGCTTAGTGACTTATCCAAGTTCACACACATCTCCCTAATAGCAGAGCCGCAGTTTGAATCTAGACCTAATTGAGGTGTTGGGAAAAGTATTCCCACTTACTGAGTGCTCATTTTATAACAGGTATTGTTAAACTTGGGCTTAGTGGTTAAGAATCCCCCTGCCAATGAAGGAGACTCAGGTTCGATCCCTGGGTTGGGATGATCCCCTGGAGTTGGAAATGGCAACCTGCTCCAGAATTCTTGCCTGGAGAATCCCATGGACAGAGGAGCCTGGCGGGCTATAGTCCATAGGGTTGTGCAGAGTCCGACACAACTGAACTGAGCACAGCACAGCACATTGTTCCACTTAATCACCACAATAATTGTGAGAACCTACAAGGTCAGTTCTCTTATCCATGTTTTGTAAAAGAAGAACCAAAACTTAGCTATGTTACTTTCCCAATGTCACATAGCTAGTAAGTGGCAAGACAAAAAGGTAGAGCCAAGTTTGCCGACTACTATCTTGTGATTAAAATACAGGTATTTTTCTATGCAGCAGTACTGGCCAAACCATTATTTAAATCTCATGTCTAATTCTATATATCACAGCTTCCACATGTAAAGAAATGTCTTATATCTATTGTCAAGAATTTACAAGGGTTCTTCTGCAAACCCAGTGATAGCTGACTTCCTTATGTGCAGTGAGTCCAGAGTAAAAGTGAACTTCTGACTCTCTTGAGAGTCTTGGAATAGAAAATACCAACCATTTAGGCTGATGTTATGACAGCATGAAGGGCAAATGTGGAGGCCTGGGTGAAGTTCTCTTGACAACTGTGTTCCTACCCCACTTCAGTATTTTTCCTGCCTCCCTCTTTAACTTTTCATGTTTAACTCTCAGACTGAACCTACAGAAAGAAGCATATAAAACAGGATATAGAGATTTTAAGAATTTTGAGAAATCTGCATTGCTTTTGTCTACTTGATGATACTAGCTGAGTTTAAATACTCCAGAAACAGATCACTCCCTGGGATCCCCCCAGCCTCATGAAAGGGTATGCACTGTATAAAGAGCTCCTCTCATCTTATACCATAAATATTATTTCTCTTTTGTGGAACTGTCCGTTTCTGAAAAGTTGGTAAATCCTACTGGAATGACTAACTTCTGAACTTACTGTGATTTAGAAGAGAGAAATTAGCCATTGTGTTTTGTCCTCTTCATCATCTAACCATTCTGATTCTCTACCCCTCTCCATACTTAATTCTGAAGAAAAACACCACCTTACAGGGTGCTGGTTTCACTCATTTGGTATGAAAATTTGAAACTGGACTGTTTATGGAAGCTTCACAGAGATGAAACAAGTCAGAGGGAGGGAAGTAAGGGAAGAAGACGGTTGCATCTCCTCCACTGCTCTTCACTCTCAGAGGATGGCGTGGCAATATAGTCACTGCTGGGAGTCATCAAGGGTAGTACTTGGTGAAATCTGGGATCCCCAACGCTGAATGTTTTTGGTAAAAGAGGAATAAGGAACTAGAAGGGTGTGAAAGTATACAAATGAGTTGGGGGTGGAGAAATGGTAGCAACAAAGAAAAGTGAGAGGAGGGAAAAAGAGGGTAGAAAGGGAAATAAAAAGGTATTTAATACTAAAGAGAGGAAAAGAGAAAGACAAGGGAATATATTAGAAAGGGAGAAGAGAGGCTAGAAGATTTAAAGAGAAAGGCCAGAAAGGAAGAGAAGGCAGAGGTATGGCATTTCTCTTGTGCGTGAATGGATAGACTGCCATCCTGGGAGCATTAGAGGAGGCAGAAGGCACATGGAGAGGGCTGCTGTGCCTGGCGCACAAGCAGCGAACCATTCGTCCATGCCTGTACTTGCCACGTCAAGTAATGACATCCTCCCCGAACCAGCATAAATAATCACTTGTTCACATTCATTTCACTTTAGGCTGCCAGAAGAAATGAGACTTTAACAAGCTTGAACCTAGAAAAGAAAGCTCGTCTGAGAGAAGAAGCTGCTATGAAGGCCAAAACAGAGTAGCAGATATATCGGTGTTGGTTGGATTTTGAAGATATAGAAATAATGCTGCAGCAGTAGGCCTTACTAAAAAGAATGTGGTATATGAGCTTCCCTATTTCCACTCTAGAGCTACAAATAAATTTTCTTAAAGAAATGACTTGTCTATATTTTACAACTTTCAGTTCAGTTAAGTAGCTGTCGTGTCCAACTCTTTGCGAGCCCATGAACCGCAGCACGCCAGGCCTCCCTGTCCATCACCAACTCCTGGAGTTCACCCAAACTCATGTCCATTGAGTCAGTGGTGCCATCTAACCATCTCATCCTCTATCATCCCCTTCTCCTCCTGCCTTCAGTCTTTCCCAACATCAGGGTCCTTTCAAATGAGTCAGCTCTTCACATTAGGTGGCCAAAATACTGGAGTTTCAGCTTCAACATCAGTCCTTCCAATGAACACCCAGGACTGATTTCCTTTAGGATGGACTGGTTGGATCTCCTTGCAGTCCAAGGGATTCTCAAAGAGTCTTCTCCAACACTACAGTTTGATCTAGGTTAAATGTAGCCTGTTTTTTTTTTTTCAAGAAAATGAAAGAATGAAAAATGAGATGACTTATTTGAACTTTATTATTAACTCTTCCTTATAGTCAGGTCCCATATCCTTCTTTAATTCCCATTACCAAAGTAATGTAATTCCCATTACATCTCCCCAGAAGCCAAATGGTTTGTGTGTCCTCATTTCTGGAGAGGTAAGGAGGGACAGCTGAGTACACTGCCCCGGGGCACACCAGAGAGCTAACCTCCCTGAATGCCCTGGTGCTTCTTGAGAGCTCTGGGAAGCAGCCAGACCACACTCTGCCTTTGTCAGGTGTGCTGGTAAACAGAGGCTTTTAGGAGAACAGTCTTTGAAAAAGTCCTGGCAAGGTGATGATGGCATTCTGGCCACAAGTTGCTGAGGATTTTGAAATTCCAGCACCATGGAGTTACTTGGGACCAGCACAGTTGCCTCTTCTGTGCTGTAGCTTAGAATTCCTAACTGGTCCTTTCCTTCTGCTTTTACACTAAATTTCTCAATTATGAAAAGCTATCAAATGCATTTTATTATTGTTGAAAAATAAGCATTTATACCTCATATGTATCTTATTTAGTCTGACAGGGATGCCAAGTTGTCTCATATTTAGCTATGGATGCTGGTTTCTATTTAAGTATTTTGTTTATTCTCACATGCTTCATAAGTTTTAAGGGATGGCAAGTCCTTATAAACATTCAGAGGGTTTTATCAGATTAAATAATATATGCAGCTGTTTGGGAACTTAGTTTAATACAATAGTAAAATCTAATGTACTACTCTACAGCTTCATAATCCATCTGATAACTGTATCTATCTATATAGAGTATTTTGACCTTAGCTTTTAGATATAAAGCTCTTTGATTTTTATCTCTTGAAAATTTATCATCAAAAAGCATTCCTTTATATATATTTTAGCAGATTAGTCTTCCTTGATTAATATTTTGGAGTACTTACATATTATCTAAATGTAGATTTTAAATATGTGTTACTCTTTGGAAGAAAAGTTATGACCAACCTAGACAGCATATTCAAAAGCAGAGACATTACTTTGATGACTGAGGTCCGTCTAGTCAAGGCTATGGTTTTCCCAGTAGTCATGTATGGATATGAGAGTTGGACTATGAAGAAGGCTGAGCGCCAAAGAATTGATGCTTTTGAACTGTGGTGTTGGAGAAGACTCTTGAGAGTCCTTTGGCCTGCAAGGAGATCCAACCAGTCCATTCTGAAGGAGATCAGCCCTGGGATTTCTTTGGAAGGAATGACGCTAAAGCTGAAACTCCAGTACTTTGGCCAACTCATGCGAAGAGTTGACTCACTGGAAAAGACTCTGATGCTGGGAGGGACTGGGGTCAGGAGAAGAAGGGGACGACCAAGGATGAGATGGCTGGATGGCATCACTGACTCGATGGACATGAGTCTGAATGAACTCCGAGAGTTGGTGATGGACAGGGAGGCCTGGTGTGCTGCGACTGAGTGACTGAACTGAACTGAAATCTAATGTATTTTTTTTAAGTAAGTCATTTTTCTTCATAAAACAATACCATTTTAACTTACAAAGAAGCATTTAAAATTTTTTTAAGTGTTGTATTCTTGAAGATTTATTGTTATGTTTAAGTCAAAGCTCAAAAATCCTACCATGCAGCAAGAATTTATATCATCATTTTGTGTCAGCTGTCCTCTTTAGTAACTTATAATAGTGACTGCCTCTTTTGAGGTTGAATATAAATTTTATGACCAGAATTTAAGACCTTCTCCCATCTGATCCCACTTCTCCCAGTAGCCTCACATATTAACTTGAGCTGTCACACACCCTACTAGTAATTATAGTATCTTATATTGCTTACAACTTCTCAAGCAAATCAGATTTCATGAGCATTATAAGCAACAAGGACAAAACTGTCTTCTTTTGTATTCTGTAGTACCCACTTTGAATTAAGTGATTGTTACTATTTTTTGCTTAATTTCTGAATTATTTTTTCATGTTCATCATGTCTCTACAGATAGAGGGGGCAGAAAATGTTTTCCAATTTATATTTCCTATAAACCCTGTTTGAATGAATTAACGTGAAGCTATGGCTAGGTACTTTTTAAGTTTTAATAAAAATAATAGTATGGGGAATTGACTCCAAAATTTATTGAAATCAGGCAACAAGTGAAGTTGTGATGGTGGTATAATTCATTGTCATTAATCAAACATTACTTGAGTCCCTTTTATATACAAAAACTGAGAATACAAAGATGAATAAAACATACTTAGAGTCTACAGAGCTCACAATTTACTGGACACATGGCCTGTGAAACCATTACAGCACAGGCAGGCAGTGATGGTTCCACAAAGTGGTGATTTCTGAACTGAGTTTGTAGCATGGGCAGAGTGGGTAGTTCAGGCATAAGGGGCTTTACTACTCAGACTTTGAGCTTGCCCTNCTTAGAGTCTACAGAGCTCACAATTTACTGGACACATGGCCTGTGAAACCATTACAGCACAGGCAGGCAGTGATGGTTCCACAAAGTGGTGATTTCTGAACTGAGTTTGTAGCATGGGCAGAGTGGGTAGTTCAGGCATAAGGGGCTTTACTACTCAGACTTTGAGCTTGCCCTGAGAATCAGGAGAGGGCTGTCTGACATGGTAGTGAGAGGTAAATGCCTCTCACAGTAAAATGCCTTTATTAATTTTGATTTGGTTTACTTTTACTTTTTATCTTGGTAAAAAGACTCAGAACAAATACAACCATTACTTGTTTTTTCCCAAATTGCAAACTTGATTCCACAGACGATTTCACATCCCATCATGTAGGCTGTCATTTAAACTGTGGGAGTAGCATCTGACAAATCTCCAGTCCACCACCATCCCAGGCTTATTCTCATCTCTCAAACCAAATACCTTGGAGTTATTCCAAACTCCTTTGTTCCCCTCATTTAATCAGTCATCCTGTTTTGTGAGCTTTACTTCTAAATTTTATCAAATACAATGATCCTCTAGAATAGTCATTGAAAGGAATAGAATGAGAATCTGTTCAAGGACAGACACAAGAGATTAATCACAGACATCAAGATTCCAGTCAGAAACCCTGGGATTTAAACTTGCATTTCCAACTGTCTTACTTTGCAATATGAGGCTTGGTTCAGTTCAGTTCAGTCGTTCAGTCGTATCCGACTCTGTGACCCCATGAATTGCAGCATGCCAGGCCTCCCTGGCCATCACCAACTCCCAGAGTTCACCCAAACTCATGTCCATCGAGTCAGTGATGCTGTCCAGCCATCTCATCCTCTGTTGTCCCCTTCTCCTCCTGCCCCCCAATCCCTCCCAGCATCAAAGTCTTTTCCAATGAGTCAACTCTTCGCATGAGGTGGCCAAAGTACTGGAGTTTCAGCTTTAGCATCAGTCCTTCCAAAACACCCAGGACTGACCTCCTTTAGAATGGACTGGTTGGATCTCGAAAAAGGTCTTAAATTCTTATAATGCAAGACAATGTTAAAAAACAAAACAAAACAAAATACATGCCAAAATTGAGAGAACACCATCTTTTAAAATACCTAATCTTTTTGGCCAGTTTGACTCTACCACTTGATTTCTAAAGGGTTTAGTAAGTACTCGTCCACAATTTAACTGTTTTGTCATTTCCTAATGCTGCTGACGCAATGATGTTTTCTGTAGGATGACAAGCTGCTGAGATTACCACATCTGTATGACCTTGTAATTTCTGTACAATCTCTTTAGTTTGAAGGTTCCAAATGTATACCAGGTTATCCTCTGAACCAGAGACAATCCATTTTCCACCAGTAACTGAAAAACTGGCAAATACGCAGTATTTCTCATTCTTATGACCAGTATATGTCTTCAGGCATCTGCCTCTGCTGTAATCCCATAGTTTAAGAGTATTGTCCAAAGTTGCAATGAGAATATATTTACCGTTTGGAGAAAATTTTACAAAAGAGACAGGAGGGTTATCATCATCAACAAGTGCTTTTAAACACTGACCTGATGCAGCATCCCAGATTCTACAGACACCATCATAGCTACCTGATACTATCAAGGACCCACTACAATTAAAATGAACAGCAGAAACTGGGTCAGAATGAGCAGACAAAGTCTTAAGGCACTTGCCTGTTTTCACCTCCCATATTTTCACGCTTTCATCAAAAGATCCTGAAATGATGAGATTGGACGGTGGGTTGAAATTACAGCAAAAAACGTAATTACTGTGCCCTTTAAGTGTTTTCAAACATTTTCCAGACCTCACATCCCAAAGTTTTAGAGTTTTATCATCTGAGGCAGAAACAAGACGACTGGAATCTGATGACCAGGCAACATCTGATATTTCAAGATCGTGTCCTTTAAGTGTTTTCTCATATTTTCCATCATAGGCTCCCCAAATTATAATTACTTTATCAGCAGAAGAACTTGCTAGCCATTCTCCATTAGGACTAAACTTAACTGATGATACTGCTTCCGTATGTCCCTCTAGAGTGAATTTCAGAGCATAGTTTGGTTTTTCAGACACTGGCTTGCTCTGATTGGCAGATGAGGGGAGAGCCGGCTCTGCTTTCGCATTTCCTGACTGCTCTGTAGTCATGACGCTGAAGCTCAAAGTCTGTAGGTTGGCTAGATGTCCGGTCTTGAAACAAGCAGCCCGTATTTTGGCTTTGTATACAGCAAAATGAAGATAAAAAACATCGGACTCCAAAGAAAAGTCTTTTAGTAACTAATTTCTGGATCGTTTTTAAACGACGATATACACTGGTTCAACAGCACAGCTTGGACCGCTTCACTTCTTCCTCGCTGCTTCTTCCGGAAACAAATACTTCAGAAATACTATTAAAACGGTCCCATGCGCTATCCGCAAGTAAGGTATTAATGGTGGGTGTTTTGTGACTATATAACGCGCTTCAAAGCTGCAAGCGGCGGGGTGTGTGGGGGGAAAATCTACAGAAAATATTTTTCACCCCTTCTCCCCCCAGCTCTGAGATATCTGAGTACTGAACACCCCTACCTGCCTGACTTTAGACACTGTACTTTGAGCATGAATAATCGCCGCTTTAAACAAGATTTAAGAAGCTTTAGACACTGTACTTTGAGCATGAATAATCGCCGCTTTAAACAAGATTTAAGAAGCTAAGCAAAAACCTGGATACACACGATTTCCTCACGCCCCCACCTGCGGCCGACGCTCCAAACAGCTGCGTAAGGAAGAACGCGTGCGCATGACAGCCGGGAGCTGGGCGCATGCGCAGGGAGCGTAGGGCGCATGCGCAGAGGGTGCCGTTCCCACCGCTTCCAAGCCGAAGAGGCTTGTAGAAGTCGTTTATGCTTGCGCAAAAGCAGACGCTGGGGTTTTCTTCCGGCCTTTGCAGGAAGGGCTTCTTCCAGACCTCGCTGGATAGCGTGGGCAGCTGTATTTCGGAGACCGTTCATTACTTTTGGGAAACCGTGTGAGGAGAAAGAACTGAATTTTGAGATGCCTGCGGGCATGAATTTGGATGTAAGCCGTTCACACTGCGCGTTTCTTGGCCTTCCTGGGCCCACTCAGCGCCGGTGTCTCCGTATAAGCTCCTGCTGCGCAGGTGGCTTTCGTTCTCTTCTCCAGCTGTTATGTGGAGCCTGGTGGCGGGTTCGAAGGTCTGCAAGTAGGCGAGGGCAACGTAGCCAAATTTATGCCCAGGTTTAAATGTGTTCCCTAAGTATTCGGGAAGGATAAAAAAATATGTTTTAGAGGACTTTAAAGGCTAGCGCCTAAGTAGCCTGGCATGGTGGTGCCGGGGGAAATGAGCAAACGTTTTAGCACTCCTTATGGCTTAAGTTTCCAAAGACAAGGAAAGTTCAGATCTCCTAGGTGCTTGGAACAGAAAATGTGGAATGGGAAAACGTGTAAAGTGAAAGTGAAGTTCGCTCAGTCATGTCCGTCTCTTTGCGACCCCGTGGACTGTAGCCTGCCAGGTTTTCCGTCCATGGGATTTTCCAGGCAAGAATACTGGAGTGGATTGCCATTTCCTTCTCCAGTGGATCTTCCCGACCCAGGGATTGAACCCAGGTCTCCCTCATTGTAGGCAGACGCTTTACAATCTGAGCTACCAGTGAAGTC